>CATIWM010203784.1:0-19710 GCA_949671775.1 Mallotus repandus | reverse complement strand
CATCTGACTAGAGTCTATGACCCAAGTCCTTAAGGGGGGCGACTTGAGTTATCAAAAGAATGCTAGACTCACTGACCGGAGTTCATAACGCTAGTCATAGGGGGGCATTCTCACTAAAGGAGCCCTTAGCCTTATACCCTCAACTCAGCCCGTGTAAATAAACCAATAGAAATCTCCACTAGGATCCCACCAAGCTTTGCATGCTAGCCCTGATGCTATTCATTTGACCTGACATTCATAAATGCTAAGACACTTCTAGTTTCCATCATCGATTAACATCATTACGTATGTTCTTATAGACTACTCACACTTAGACTATGTGATCCTTGTTTACCTTGTATAAGCCCGATGTGCAAGGAATGATAAGAATCATTCACCTTAGTATGAATAGCCAATAAGAAATGGTGAATAGTGACATTTTTCGATGATGGAACCTATGAGCATCGTCCATTTGTCCTTATCAGATCAAATAGATGGGTTAAGAATCTGACTAGATTGCAGACATTTATGTTAAAAGAATAAAATTGTAAACTCTCGAATAATACTTTCATGCCTCTTAGTAAACGTATCAAATATCGATGTGGGGACATGAAACTTGACCCCTCTTATTGACTATAGCCCTTACACATGCGGGCATGTAAGAACTATAGACACCATTTGTGACCCAACGACTAGTCCTCACATTGATATTATACGCTTACCTCGAGTACATTTGAGCATCGTTCCTTAGTTTACCTCTTTGATTCTTATCAATACAAATCAAAACAGCTTTGTTTGAGAGCGAAACCATAGTCCCCTGTTGACTATCAGGTCAAACACCTAGAAAAGAGATTTGATAACCTCATGGAGCGATAAGGTTGGAAACGAGAGCTTGCTTATGATTGGTTTGTTCCTTGTGTAGGAAAAGCTAACAATCTCTTACATAAATCATGCATACATGACATACACATAGACAACATATACTAACCACATCTTTTTGCAGCCATCTGCATCTATCATAATAAGACGATGCATGAGCACGTCATGCATACATGCTAATCGTATTCTTTTGCAGGCGCATCCCATGCATGCATCATTCATCATTTATTTATTCTATCTCACTAATGTGCAGTAAATAAAATCTGAACATGGGTGATTCAGAAGACACTTCATGTTAACAATTCAAGGATAAACTGAAATAGGGGATTCAAAAATTGCTTACTGATGGCACTATAGCAGAAATCCTCCAAGCCCCAATCAAAGCCACCAATGTTCAAACCAGAAACTCCTAAGAAGGAAACCGTGCTACTACCCCTATAAATGAAGCATCTGCATCTGTCCTCCCGCAAGCAGATACAAGAAAGGGTATCCTTCATACTCCTGTGTGGATTGAAGATAATGAGTATTATCATGCCTTTAAAACACCACAACAATAAGCTGCTAAATTGCTGACTTAGCCAAACCTGAATCAGTAGGAGAGGTCAAACTACTAGCCAATAGGATGGCTCAGTTGGAATTTGCTTTCAAGGAAAAGGGGCCTCGTGAGTCCAAAAGCTTTACTGATTTAGCTCTGTTCAAAGATGAACCACTTCCTGATGATTTCAAATTGCTAAACTTTGATAAGTTTGCCAAAACTTGGGATCTGAGGGTCCATCTAAGGCAGTACGCCACCTTTATGACTGCTATTAAGCTTACAGAATCATAAATTATTTGATTCTCCTTCACGTCATTAGAATAAGGATAAAAAGCATGGTTCTTTGACCTTGAGGATGGAATCAAGAGTGACTAGTTGTTGTTGACTCAGAAATTCATCAAGTAGTATGAATATAACGCTCAGTTGGATATAACCTGCAGAGATCTAAAAACTTCAAAACAAAAGTCTGATGAATCTTTCTGTGACTATGTTGCAAGATGGCAAGCTAAAGCTGTCAAAATGAGAAGCCATCCTCTAGAGGATGAGCAGATAGAGTTAATAATTAAGGGATAACTTCCCCATTTCAGGAAACAGATGATCTTTGCCCACTACCCTGATTTTAGAGCACTTAATCAAGTTGGAATCAAAATTAAAGATGAGGAAACCCAATAACCCAAAAACACTTTTTGCCTAAACACTCAAACCAATATCCAAAACCAAAACACCTTCACCAGAACCGCCGAGATAAACCAAATTCAACTAGACACTTTCAATCCACCATCTGTCAATGTCATCAACAAACCACCTAGAAGATTTTCCAACGTCAACCTCCCACTATCCAAGGTCTTCCAAAAACTCCAGCAAAAGAACCTCTTACAAACAAAAGAACCAAAACAACTACCGAATCCTTTGCCTCCACAAATTAACTAGAACTTATTCCGCCACTTCCACCAAATGCCTGGTCATGCCACTGACACTTGTAGAACTCTAAAAAATGCAATCCAAGACCTCTTTGACTTAGGAAAGATTGATGATCCTGAAAGATGAGCCAATGTTAAAACCAACCCCCTTCCAAATTACCAAGCCATGCCTTCACCAATAATCAACATAATCTCATCCAGCCTACCTGAAACTTTTACTGAACAATCATTCCAAGCCATTTAGGAAATTCTTGAAGAACAAAAAGCCAGAGCAGAAAAAGAATTCTTAATGATCTTAGAAGATGAACTCCTAAGTCTGATTTTTGACTGTTATGACTCCAATGAAGATGAATGGGACCCTTTCACATTTGAATATATTTTGATGCCCCAAGCATTCACTCCCTACTTGATGATGCAAAGGAGAGCTAGAGATGTAGCCTTTCCCATGAATGGCGAACTGATTAATTGCCCTTATCCATATGAAGCAAACAAAATCCTTAAAGTTAAGCAAGAAAAACCTGAAGTATGGGATGTACTGGGCCAACCATCCGGAAAATTTGACTGCAAAGTCAAGTACAGTGCACCTTCAACAACTCATGTCCTTTTAGAGGATATAATGCCCTTAGGATGGGGAGAAGAGTTTGATGAAGAAGACAGAATGACTAGGATCATCCAGTCTCCAAACCTACAAGTCATGGGAATTGACATCTGGTAGCACAGATACCTAGGAACATGATCACTCTAAGATCATTATCTAGAACAAGGGCAATAATGTAAAGACAACCAGTCAAGAGACACCATATAGCAAGAAGCAGATAGCTAAAAAGCCTCTACCCTCAGTTAATCATGTAACTCGCAGCGGAAGAGTCTACCAACCTCCTGAAAAGGAAAATGATGTCTCTAAAGGGAAAGAAATGTCAAGTGATGTGGATCCAACTAAGGAAGAAGATGATCGGGTTCTTAAGCAGCTTAAGAAAACTCAAGCACAATCCAGTATTTAGGATTTGCTTATGGGCTCTAAGAAGCACAGAGGTGCTCTAGTCAGGGGTCTTGATGATGCAAAGATCACCACCGACACTTCGCCTTGCAAAATGATAGCTTCTCTAATGAAAGCTCCTTCTAATACAGTCACCTTCACAGATAAAGATCTACCTCCTGAAGGAAGGGTCCATAATCGTCCTCTATTCATAGAGGCAATAGTCAGATCTAAGAAGACCTTATGTGTTATGATAGATGACAGATCTACCATCAATGTTTACCCTCTAAGGCTGTTACACAAATTTGGAAGGAATGTCAAAGATCTAGAGGAATCTAACATCATTATCCGAGCCTGTGATGGCTCTAAGAAGCCAATCGTAGGGACTTTCAAAGCAGTAGTCACTATGGGGGATATCAAATCAGTGGCAGAGTTCACTGTCCTGGACATTCCTCCAACCTTTACCCTGCTATTGAGGAGGCCCTGGTTCCATTCGTTAGGAGGCATACCTTCTACCATACACCAGAAGATCAAATTCCCACTCAAAGATAAAGTTGTCACCATTCCGGCTGAAACCAACAACATCATCGCTTGCCTGAACATAGTACCACCAGGCTTCCAGATCTCTGTAATCCATGAAGATTGGGTCGACCCAAAGGTTGCTGTAATGATGAAAAAGATGCAATACCTGCCTGGAACTGGACTAGGTGGAAAGGACACTAGAGTCACAGAATTCCCTAATTTCTGAGGAAAAGCTAGCAGATATGGCCTGGGGTATGATCTTGAGAAGGACACTGGAACTAAAAATTCCACCTTTTTTATTCCAGAAGGCTTAACTGAGGTCTACCAGGGACAGACTGAGAAGTGGGAAAAAGAAGGGGTTGAGAAACCTGGCTTTGAAATCTTCAAAGATGTTATTGACTCTACTAAAGGAAAGCGCCCCCCATTGACAGAAGATATCACTAAGACTGATGTTGATGAGCTGATGAAGAATCTGAGACTAGAATCCAAGACTAAGACCTTCAATTATGAGGAAGTTGCTGCCATCCTTGAATTAAGCATTGATGACATTCTGTTTGAAGACACTGCTATTGGAGATGATCTCTATACTTTTCCTTTATTTGAATTGGTGATGTAATGAACTCTAAAGCTAATGCTATGAAATCAAATTTTGCTTACTTGTTCAATGTCCTTTCTGATGGTAGTGTGCATTGTATTGATCAGAATACTTGCACATTTGACATTCATTCCATATACACTGAACCATTTAACATTGGCATAGAAAATGAACCACTCATTTTGCATATTTCGAAAGATGTTACCCCTGAGGAGAGGACAGAAATTGAAAAAATATTAATAAAATATTCAAAAGTATTTGTTTGGACATATGAAGACATGCTCGATATAAATAGAGACATCGCTCAACACTACATTCCCACCAAAGAAAGGTGTAAACCAGTAAAGCAGAAGCTGAGAAGACTCTGACCAGAATGGACCTAATTGGTAAAAGAAGACATTAAAAAGCAAATCAAGGCTAAGTTCTTAGAGTTGGTAGACTATCTAAAGTTGTTAGCAAATGTTGTGCCAGTGCTAAAAAAAGATGGAAGGATCAAACTTTGCGTTGACTATAGAGATCTAAACAAAGCATGCCCAAAGGATGACTTCCCTTTGCCTTACATTGATGTATTGATAGACAACGTTGCCTCTTGCGCAATGTATTCCTTCATGGATGGATTTTCTGGATACAATCAGATTCTATTGGTCAACATCAACAAAGCAAAGACGTCCTTCATAACATAATGGGGTACTTACTATTACAGGGTAATGCCTTTTGGCTTGAAAAATGCAGGTGCAACCTACCAAAGAATGGCAATAGCTATGTTTCATGACATGATACACAAAAAGGTTGAATTGCACGTAGATGACATGATGGTTAAATCAGAAACTAGAGAAGGGTACTTAGCTGCTCTCAATAAATTCCTCAGAAGGGTTAAAAAGTACAGCCTTAGGATTAATCCCAAGAAGTGCGCATTTGAGGTGACTTCAGGCAAGACACTGGGATATATTGTCAGCCAAAATGGAATCGAAGTGGATCCAGATAAAGCAACAACAATCAAGGAAATGCCAATGCTAAAAATAGAGAAAGAAATCAGAGGGTTTTTAAAGAAGCTACAGTTCATAAGCAGGTTCATCACCAAGTTAACAGCAGTTTGCAAGCCCAATTTCAATCTACTCAGAAAAATTCAGCCAGCCATATGAACAAACATTGTCAGCTAGCATTCGATAAGATTAAAAACTACCTAGCCAATCTACCAGTTCTAAAACCACCCAAGTCTAGGGTGCCATTAACCTTATACCTAGCCATTGAAGGGAATGCAATCAGTGCAATGCTAGCCCAAGAGGGAGAAGGGAAAGCATAACATGTAGTCTACTACCTGAGTAAGAAAATATTGCCTTATAAGGAAAAGTACAGTCAAGTCAAACATATATGTCTGGCAATGGTATGGGCAATGAAGAAGCTTAAACATTACTTTCAATCATACAAGATTCAAGCTGTGTCCAAAATAGATCCTATGAAATATCTCAATGAAGCTCCGTCCCTAGTGGGAAAACTCATCAAGTGGCTCATTCTACTCACAGAATTTGATGTGCAGTATTTGACTAAAAAGACAGTGAAAGGGAGAGCAATCACTAAATTTCTAGCTCTCAACCTAATTCCAGATTCAGAAGAAATTCAACTAGACTTTCCAGATGATCTCAGCATGACCATCGAAGTGCAGGGATGGCGAATGTACTTCGATGGAGTAGTCAACCAATTTGGAGCAGGAGTAGGGATCATACTCCTAACACCAAAAGGCAAAGTGGTGCCAATTGCTAAAAAGCTAGCATTTAAGGTAACGCACAATGAGGCAGAATATGAAGCATGTGCACTTGGCATGGAAGCTTTGATAGCTCTATGAGTGACAAAAGTTGAAATATTTAGGGATTCCATATTGGTAATCAATCAAACAACAGAAGAATAGGAACTAAAAGAATAACACTTGAGGCCATATCTAAGCCACTTACAACAGCTCGCCTTATCTTTCCAAAAATGTAAATTCATCCATCTCCCTAGAAACCATAACCAAATGGCAGATGCACTTGCTTCCCTGGCATTAGTATGGGAAGGACTGGCCAAAATGCCCACCTCTAATCCTACTTAAATCAAAGCAACCTAGCCATAAATGCCTCAAAATAACAGAAACAAAAGCAAACAGCAAACCCTAGTTCTATGATATACAACAATACCTCACAAAGAGAATACACCTTGAGAAGGCAATCAAAAAAGACAAGGCAGTCATTCGATAATTAGCATCAAAATTCACAACACACCAGGGTGTATTATATAGAAGAACTTCAGACGGGATACAACTCAGATGTCTAAATGAGACAAAAGTTGCTAGAGCAATGGAAGAAGTACACGAGGGTGTTTGTGGTCTGCACATGAATGGCGCCATTCTAGTTAAGAAGTTTATAAGATAAGGGTTCTTTTGGATGATGATGAAAATTTTTTTTTATCAGATTTGTAAGAAGGTGCCACAAGTGCCAAATTCACAGGGACATCAACCATCTTCCCCCAACAGAGCTGCACTCTATCTCTTCTCCGTGGCCCTTCTCAGTATGGGGGTTAGACATAATCGAAGAAATCCACCCGGTAGCCTCAAACGGACACAAGTTCATCCTAATAGCAATTGACTACTTCACAAAGTGGGTCAATGCAGAATCATACGCAAAACTAGGGGCAAAACAAGTGGCAAAGTTCATCAAAAAGAACCTATTCTGTCGATATGGGATTCCCCAACACATAGTTTCAGATAATGGTGAGGGAATTACTAAGAAGTTATTAGGTGGAGCATCATAAATCCTCACCTTACTGACTATAAGAAAATGAGCCAGTTGAAGCTACAAACAAAAACATCAAAAAGATCTTATCAAAGATGACTCAGACCTATCATGATTGGGTAGATAGACTACCATACGCATTGTGGGGATATAGAACAACAGTAAGAACTTCAACAAGAGCCACTCCTTTCTCACTAGTATATGGATTCGAAGTAGTACTTCCAGTGGAAATGGAAATCAAATCACTGCGAATAACAATTGAATCTGAACTGTCTAAAGTGCAATGGGCTCAGCAAAGGCATTATAGCCTCACTACTCTGGACAGTCAGAGACTCAAAGAACTATATCATATATAATTATATCAAGCTCGACTGGCTAGAGCCTTCAACAAGAAAGTCAAACACAAGAGTGTGAAAGCAGGAAACTGGGTGCTAAAGCAAGCCAAACATAATGTCTCAGACCCTAGAGGGAAGTTTAGACCAAACTAGGAAGGCTATATCTGGTCAAAACTGTGCTATCAAGAGGAGCTGTCAAGCTAATGGACTTTGAAGGAAATGAGTTCTCTGAGCCTACCAATACATACTGCTTGAAGAAGTACTATGTCTAGAGCAAATACAAAAAAAATACATGCTTAGTTAAAAAGGGCAACATAGGAAAAAGTTAGGGAACCGAGAGAAAATACTTAGTTAGAAAACCTGAACAGGCTGACTAAGGACATGGGTACCAACAATTTGAAATTTGCATAAATGCAACTGTGCTTTTCTTAAATGTTTTCAGTAAATATGTGAATGCTTGTCAAATCATGTAAGTACATTTGAGAAAATGCAATACATCATTATCATTTGAATCCATCGAGCATACTAAGTACGGTTTGCATATTTTCATTACATGCTTACAATTCTTACATGTTTCATTATCTCTTCTCCAGATTGTCAACCAATATCATCGAACCTAAAAAAAAGCCCAACTAGGTGTGAAGAGCTTTGAAAAGAGATGCCCTAGGCAAAAGAGGGAAGAAAAATATACCCAGATAGGCACAAAGAGCTATGAAAAGAGATGCCCTATGCAAAAAAGGGAAAAATAAAATAAAGAGGTAGACAAAGCAGAATAATTAGATAAAATAGTCATAGATATATGAACAAATGCTACAGTCAATAACATACAAGTCAGTCAATTCAGAGTATAACAATAACAGCCACCAGTACATAATACAACATATGGGACAGATGCCCAAATACAACACCCTGAGTCTATAACCTCAGGAAAATAATACAACAATGGACAACCACAGCAAAAAACCTATACCTAGCCTCCTAAAAACAACTACATCGACTATGGGTGCCATCAAGAATAGCAGCTAAATCCACTGAAGCATCTCTGTCATCCGAATTGGGCTCCGCATCCTCTGCATCCATCTTAAAAGTCGCTAGTCACACATGTAGCTAATCAATCTGCTCATGATACGACACTCGCTTCCTCTCCCACTCAAGACTAGCAAGGATGTACTCACTCTACATTAGATGAACATCATGAATTAGCTCTCATGCATATATAAAAACACATGCACTTGCATAAAATAGGTACAAATAAAAGAAGAAGGCAGTATGCTCTGTGCGCTAGTAAACTCTATAAAATACTCCTATACACTGATCGTAGCAGTATACTAAGACTGAGCAGTGGAAACAGGCACCTGCAAAGAAAAAAATCATATAACAAACAAAGCAAGGAAAAGGGAAAAACCTTGCAAAGTCAATAAACTAACATGACTGGCATCTATAGGCACTACATCTGACAGTGATGTACCCGCTCTGGGCAAAGAAAAATGAGCTCCCACTCCTGTAACTGTCAGCTCGTACAACATTGGAGGCACTATACTCATAAAATCACCAATAACAACACCATTAGATCCCACACCACTGGCATGTGTTGTCCCCTCGGTCCTAGGACCACTTTCCTCGTCAAAATGAGAGGTATCTGATCTCCTTTAATGACATCCAAAATTCTATAGATAAAACTCTCATAACTCATGTCAGTTACCATTTAATACTAACAAAGTTTGTTACATACTTACATGAAAATAGAAAAAACACAGCTCAGAAGCATACCGGGTCAGAAGATGGTACCCTAGAAGCAAAATGACCTTGGGATGACTGCCAAGTCCCAACTTTAGAACCTAAAGGCTATAAAGGATCTGCCTGAGGAGGTGGAGGAGGAAAAAATTCACTAGCCATAACATCAATCAACTGTGGCACCAGAGTCATCATATAAGAGAAATAAGCTCCCTCTAAGAAATCCTCAAAGTGATACCCTCTCTCAGCTCTGTTAAGCTCCTTTCCAATAAGTTCTCGACCCCAAAATATATCCCTAGGGGGAGCAACAGGAACACTCCTCTTAAACGGTCCATCCTACCAGTGATAGACCCACTCACCTAGAGACCACACCTTGTTAACAAGATCGAGCAACAATACCCTCTTCTGTGTCAGGCGCCAACCCACCCCCATTTCAATCAAACAGTCTTGATGCTCTATCCACCAGCAGGGAAAAATCTGCCCAAGAAACATATAAGCAAACGAATTGTCAAAGAATGAGCAAAACAAAGTCAAAATATGCCATACCTGACTGTGGGCTAATATACTCAAGAGACCCCTCGCCTCTGCCAGACTCTCGATTAAACCAGAAGTCCTCCTAATCCATCATGGAAGATAGGAAAGCCGCTCTCAGGCTAGTGCTTAATAATGGGACAAGGAAACACCCTAAACTCGTAAGCCCAAACATTTTAAGAAGAAAGGAATCAGAATGATCAAAGATGAAACAATCCAAAAGCAAAAGACCACACTCACATCCAGCATGAACAAGCAGCTACAAAAGCGTGAGCATCCTCTACAAGTCGCATCCAGACCAGAATACATATAGAAAAAAGTAGTTATGCCTTAACTATACTTCGGCAAATCCCTCAAGTTCCTCAAGATAGGTAACAGCTGTAGGAAGCCAGTGCTGAAGGTGTTCAGAAAGATAACGGCACTTAGGAGATAGAACAAGAAACACCTAGCCAACTGCTCAGAGTTAACACGACCCGCATCGTGCTCTGACCTCACCTTCTCTACAAGCTATATATACCTGATAAAAAAGGAGCAGCCAGACTTCACAAAAGTAGTAACACCGAACAAATCCTTTAGCTATTCGTTCCTAGTAATGGCAGAACAACATGCCTCACTACTAAAAAGGACTAGCTCCCCTGAAAACTCAGCCCAGTAATGGCTGTAAAATCAAGTGGAGTGATAGTCATCTCCCTGAAAGGAAAATGGAATTTATGGGCAATATCCATCCATTGCTCAACAAGAGCGCACATCGCAGCCTACCTCGATGTATATGAGCCATAAGTAAGAGTAGAAATAATACTATCAAAACCCCTCATAGCAACCATCTGCTTCACACACGGAGAAAGACCCTGATAATACGAGCTAACCTTATTGAAGCTACTAGGCAGTTGAATGACAGGCCCAGAGGACTGCAACCAAAAAGTAAAATAGTTACAACATTTCATCAGATACTAAAACATCTCTTTTTGCATCTTTGTAGCAAAACTACAGCAAGAGCTACACTACAACAAATACTACATGAACAGCAAGTGCTATAATTAGATAGCTAGAGCTACATAAATAGCAAGTTCTAATAGTAAAATTAGATAGCAAGAGCTAAATTATAGTAAGAGCTACACCACAGCAAAAGCTAAAACTACAATAAGTGCTAACATCGAACAACAAGAGCTAGACAATGACAAGAGCTAAATTATAGCTAAAGCTAGACTATAGCAAGAGCTACATTATAACGACAGCTACACTACATCAAGTGCTACATGAACAATAAGTGCTACAATAAGACAGCTAGAGCTACATAAATAGCAAGTGCTAATAGTAAAATCAGATAGCAAGAGCTACACCATAATAAGAGATAAAGTATAGCTAGAGCTAGACTGTGGCAAGAGCTACACTACAACAAGATCTAAAACCACAATAAGTGCTAACATCGAACAAGCAAAAGCTAGACAATGGCAAAAGCTACACTATAGCAAGAACTAAAACTACAGCAAGTGCTAACATCAAACAACAAGAGCTAAGACAACGGTGAAAGCTAAAGCTACATTACAGCAAAAGCTAAACAACTAGAGCTAGATTACAACAAGAGCTAAAATACATGTCAGTTAGAGCTATATAGACAATGAATACTAAAATCAAACAGCAAGAGCTAAAATTAGAGCAACACATACAACAAGTGCTAAGGCAAATAACTAGAGCTACAATAAGTAAAGCTAACTACAACAAGAGCTAAGTAAGCAAACTAACTGGTCGATGATGAATAGTCCAAACATGAGTCTCTAGGCTATAGACAATGGGAACTGGATCTCCCCAAGAAAGTCGAAGTAGACAAGAAGAGGCTCTACCACTAGTCCCTGCAGCCTCTGTAGCTCCAACAGTAGAGGTCCCTGCACCAGTCCACCCAAGAACCACCTTATCCTCTAGAACAAACTCGTCAAAAGAAAAAGAAGCAGTATTCACACCACCAAAGTCACCAAGATCCTCAGGAATAGGAGGGAAGTCCATAATTCCCGCACTCCATAAAGCAACAAAACAACAACAAAAGAAAACAGAAGAAAAACACTCCATAAAACTCAAAAAGGCTTATAGAAGGTCAAAGAACATATAAAAGCCACTCTAAACTCAAAAATGAGTTCATTTTATAGTCGTCAAGCATGCGTCGAACCTCGTGACCACACGCCCCAGGCACATGATCACATGCACTTCTAAGCCTCATGCACTTTGAAACTCACACACACACACACCAAGACCCCCGCACACGCACTCCTAGGTTCCTAAACTTGTATTTTACCAAAAAATGTATAAAAAATGCACATGAATCGAGCAAACATGAGCATTGTATGTTTTAGAACACTGCATTTTACATTACTGTCTCAGAAAGTCATATTATTAAAGAAAAATGAAGTATAAATAACACAAGCATATCGCATCTGCAATGACCACAATTGACACATCATGAAACCACGCTCAAAACACGATAAATGATGACATCATCACTGCTCAGCAGTGTTTCATTTGCCGAGTAGCATTTTTTCTCCACTTAGAAGCATTTTATCTGCTTAGTAGCACGTCGTATGCTTGGAAGCATCTCATTTGCTTAGTAGCACATCATCTACTTAGAAGCAACTTACCTGCTTAGAAGCATTTCATCTGCTTAGAAGCATCTCATCTCCTTAGAAGCATTTTATCTGCTTAATAGCACGTCATCTACTTAGAAGCATCTTATTTGCTTAGAAATATTTCATCTGCTTAGAAGCATTTCATCTGCCTAAAAGCATCTTATCTGTTTAAAAGCATTTTATCTGCTTAGTAGCACATCATATGCTTAGAAGCATCTTATCTAATTAGAAGCATTTTCACATACTTAGAAGCATTTCATTTGCTTAGAAGCATTTCATCTGCTTAGAAGCATCTCATCTACTTAGAATCATCTCATCTGCTTAGTAGCATTTTATCTGCTTAGAAGCATCTCATTTACTTAGAAGCATCTCATATGCTTAGTAGCATTTCACCTGCTTAGTAGCATCTTCATTGTTTGACACCTCAGAAGGTTATAGTAGCATCTTTATTGCTTGACACCTCAGAAGGTTATAGTAGCATCTTTATTGCTTGACACCTTATAAGGTTATAGTATTACTTTCATTTGCATTGATACCTAAGGAGGTTATGGTAGTGTCAACTCACCTCACTTGAGGAAATTACAACATACACAAATAAGCAATGAACCTTAGAAGGTTATAGTAGTACTTTCATTTGCATTGATACCTAAGGAGGTTATGGTAGTGTCAACTCACCTCACTTGGGGAAATTGCAACATACACAAATAAGCAATGACTCCATCAATAAAATGAAACAACAATAACAAACGATGGGCTTGAGGTCAAGAGACTAAACGACACGCTATTAGGTAAGTACCTCTTCCCAAAACTATTTTTGCATTTCTGCATTTGCTTCATGTGTACTGACATCAGTAGTAGAGCACTATGCAACATACGTGAAGCAGGGGCAACTGTCATCCATCAAATTTTGACTATCCCTAAAAAGGTCCAGTGATGAAAACATCTTTCCAAACATGACAAGTGTCTGTTCATTCATACCGCCTCTAAAGTGTGCTGTGAATCTGAAAAGCCTGAACCAAACAAAATCAGATACTGAATCATTAAGTCGTACCTCGATTTTACGAATTATGAATTATTAGAATGATGAGTAGCTCATTTTAAGCAACAATCACTAAAAATGTGCAACTCGTAGACCAGTGTTCATCTTGTAAGACCAGAGTTCAACTTCGTGAAAATTGAAAGTTGATTTTTGACGAAACGGATGTCAAAAACACTTCTGTAAGCCCTTAAACTTTCGAAAGTGACCCCGGAATAGTGTACGTAATCCCAAGAAGTAGCGCGTGATCACACCCGAACACATTTTGCTCACGTGTGAAAATTGAAGCCAATTTTGACAAAACGGACATCGGAAACACATCTAAAAGGTCCAAAACCCCTAAAAAACACCCCTAAAACAATGCGAACTGAGCCCGAGAAGACCGCGTGACAAGCACAAGAGCACATGATTACATGGCTGAGTGCGTAATCATGCGCCCTAGACCCGTGATCATGCATCCCAGGGGCGTGACGCGTGATCATGTGCCTTGGTACACGTGCACATGCGCAAAAGTGCACACACACATCTTGGGATACATCATCATATTTTTTTTGACACATTTCCTTATAAATAAGGATCTCTACCTCCCATTTTGAAAAAGGCGAGAGCTGAGGAAGAAATGGCAAGAACCGGAGGAGCCTACATACACTGAAACACTGTCGAATTGAAGACTCAGGAGTCCAAATTCACACAATTTTTGCTCTCCTTCTACATTTTTTGTAGGATTTTTTTAGACCACTTTTGCACCAAACCCACCCTTATCTTTGTCAAAGCACGCTTCAAAGTTATATGAATTTACATTCTACACGTCATTTTCAACCTCTTAACGAGGAAAACTTGAAAATCCCGCGAAGCTAAAGCTTCAAAAACACCAAACAAGCTTAGTCGAATCTGAGGACCCAATAATCATTTTTGCATATTTATTTTACTGTTTTGCATTTTAATTTATCACTGCTAGTAGTTGAGAAATTGTTGTGATTGTGTGATGGGACTGGCAATTTGCATGCTAATTGCATAATCTCTGCTTTGTTTTGCTTATAATAAATTATCATTTTGCATTAATATGCATTCAATAAACACGAAAGCTCCTTATCTAAGTTAGAGCTTCGATAGTTTGGTCCAATGATGCAATCATCATCATTTATTGTTCATCTTATCATTTGAAATGCTTCATAATAATTCCTACAAGAGCATGAACTACGTGCATCTGTTTAATCATTCATGATGCATCAATCATCTCTGTTGTGCTTTTTTACTGTCCAAGTGGATGAATAGATAAAAGTGCATATAGTTGTGTTAATCTCTGTTTTGCATGTGTTTTCAAGATCAGGACTAGATTTACATTTTCGTAATCTTCTTTTCCTTTTACAAATGTATTTACTAGGAAAGCCTTATAAATAATTATGTTGAATTTCTTATTCTTTTTGTTATTATCAATGTACTTATGTGAATGTATAGCAACTTTCAGTACAGAAACTAGGGTACTGCATTAGTCATATATTGAGTATTATAATGAGAAATAGTCAAAAAGTAGATGAGATCTCCCAGACTCATAAACTCTGCTGGGGACGATACTCATTGAGTGACCTGATATTATCCCTTTCATCTTTTTTTGGTATTCTAAAAACCAGATGGCGACTCTAAACACAAAATGTCTCGTATACCACTGAGATCAATCATTTGTCCTTGTCCCATAAATAGAACGGATGTCCCATTCGGCAAAGTTGCCATATCCCTTGGAATCCTCAAAAATCACATCCTTGGTTGCTCACAGGCATATATAAGTAAAGGATTTGATCCTTGTCTTTACACTTCAGATAAGTCCCAACCACTAATTTGCTCTTTCAACGATATAACACCCGGCCCTATATAGATGAGTTAAAATAACTCACTATATATTCCCCTTTACTCTCTCTCTTTTACAATTTGATGCCCATCTATTACACCATTAAATAATAGGTCAATCTTTTTAGCGAACCCATATGACGATGCATATATCCAAATATTAGTGACATGCATGCTAAAAAAAGGTAACCATAGAGCAAAAAAATAATGAACTTAATTTTGATGAGTTATCACCAAGCAAACATGCTAATTAAGGGTGTGCAAAACCAACCTGAATCGTCGATTTAGACTGAAACCGACCTAAAAAGTGAAACTGGTTCTATAACTAAATGATTAAGATGGTCAATTCGATTAATTTGATGTAAAGGACATATCATTTTTTAGATTTCGGTTTGGTTAAGGCATCTAATGGTCTTCTCATCTCTCTGGACAATTATTCTCTTCTATGATCCCTCTTCTCTCAATGTTCTTTCTCTCCGTGCTTCATTCCTTTCTCAAAATAATAGAAACCATTACATGCATTCTTTTTTTGTTAAATTCATCGATGTTCTATAATTATTTTTTGGGACTATTACTATTTCTTCCCTAAGGTTTGATGTATTATATTAAGTGGTCCCTCACTTTTAAAAATTATATTTATTCATCCCTGATGTTTAATTACGTTACACTAAATAATCCTTTTGTCAATATTTTTAGTATTTTATTGGTATAAAATAAGAAAAATAAATTAAAAATAGAAAAGAAAAAAATGAAAAAGTCATAAACACCTTTTTCTTCATCTTCTTCTTCTTTGCTCAACACCTGCCACCCTTATTACCATCACAACCCTCCACCTCCACCTTATTATTACATTGCAAAACCCATTTCCCTCCCTCCTTCACCACCACATCAAAGTTACTTGCCTCTGGCAATAACAACCTCAACAGTAGCGAGTTCAGCCTCAACAACAGCGATTCCAGGGTCTTAGTGAGCCTCAACACCCTCCTTTATCACTGCCATAGCCAAGTTCAGGGTCTTGGTTCAAGTTCAACTAGTTAATTTGGTCTCGTATTTTGAATGCTAGTGAAATTAAAGCCGGTGGGCGGTGAGAAAATAGGCAATTCAGTAGATTTTTGAGATTAATTAATTTGCATTATCAGATGAGCCTCTACTCAATACATATCGCCAAAAGCTATAAGATTTTAGTACCCAATTCAAAAATAAACATACCCATGAAGTAAAAATTATTTCTTTCTTCCTCGCGCCATCTTAAAGCTATGGCCTCAGTTTCTCACACTTTCCTCTTCTATCCCAATGTTAGTGTTAATGTCTTCTCTACACGGCATGCTTTTCAAATTCTACTTACAGATGGTTGAATTATGGTCCTCCTTCAATTTCTTACAGGTATTCTGATATTCTTTTGGTTTTGTTTCATGGATCATGTTTGGTTTTTAAGAAAGTGAATGATAATTGCAGAATGATCTGCATGTTTTGTAATTATATCTGCTTTTTTGCTGTTAAATTTAATTTTTTTTTGTTAATTTTGGAGTTTGAATTAATGATCTTCTATGTAAGTGGAAATTGGTATGGTGTTTTTCTGAGATAAAGGGAAAGCAATTGGGAAGGATGCAACAGCCCCCAACTTTTCATAAGATCTCAAATTTGCATTTGCATTTGCTTTTCTTTTTGTTTCTTGTTTGATAAATAGATCTCTGCAACTTGCAATTTCAGCTACTGCCTGCTGCTTCCACAGTTCAATTTTAATGGAAATGAGAACCCAACTCGCTCCTAATTTGATCTGTTGATTGCATTCCTTGTTTGTTTCAAGAAAGTTTGTTTTCTTTTCTTTAATAATATCGAATTATTGATCTTGAGTGAAAATGGGTCACCAAGCCTTGGACAAATTCATCTTTTGGTTTTGTCATTGCTAGATTCTTCTTGGACAAATTCATCTTTTGTGTAAGCCTTTTGCTTCCATTTTTTTATTTTGTTTTTGTTTAAAATTGATTCACAAAGCAAGATTCAATTTTTGTGAAAATTAAGTTGACAGAATCAATTTCTTTTGTTATTATATTGTTCATAAATTAAGCATTGTTCTTGCTTTTATGCTTGTAATAGGAAATGCAGAATCTTTTTTATTTTTCCCTTGTACTGCAAAAAGCTAATACATGGTATTTTGGTCATTTCATCTCTACTTAACGGCGATTTGACAGAAAACATAAAGGAAGGACTATTTAATTTATTTCACTAAAATTGAGTGACGAATAAATATAATTTTTAAAAGTGAGGGACCACTTAATACAATACACCAAACTTCAGGGGAAAATAGTAATTGTCCCTTATTTTTTTATCTCTTCTTAAAAAATAGTAATGGTTTCTTGAGATCCATCGATGTTCTATATTTTTTTTTTAATTTTTTGAAGGAATCTCAATTTTTTTAGATCTAACATCTTTAATTTTTTTTTTGAAAACTATTAATTTTTGAATATGTTGGAGAAAAATTAAATTTTTTATTTCTATGATTGCATGTAAATATTTTTTTATCTCCTCTCAAAAAATGGCAATTATTTCTTAAATATGTCAATATTCTGTAATTTTTTTGAATGTCTGAAAGAAAAACTTAATTTTTTAAATCTAACAATTTTTTTATAAATATGATTTCAAATACTCTTCATTTTTTAACATGTTGAAGAAAAATTACAACTTTTCTATTTCCTATTGCTTATCTCTGTGATTGTGTACTTGTCATGTATCTTCTCTTTTTTGAGACTGTAACTATGAATTCTTGTTATTTTGTATAGTTTTTCTATAACAAATCAGTGACCTCCTGAGTTTTTTCTAGAGTGTATATGTGCATAAAATTATGAAAAAAATAGTGGAAGCTTAGCTAATTATGGTTTTTGTAAATGCATGTGATGGTGGAAGTTGCATAGATTTGCATATTAATATTCCATTCCTCAATTAATGAGTGTGCAAAATCATCATGTTTTGATTGAACTAATGTTGCGTTCAAAACCTACAAGTGCATGGATTGTGAATTGTAGTACAAAAGATATTATTCCCTCGAGGATTATATATTGAATACTAATAATTTTACCTATATTCTCAACTAGCAAATTGAATTAAAATGATTTAGCAAATACAAATATAAATCTAAACAATTTAAACAAAGTGAAAATCAAGTAACTAAAGCTTAGAGATTAGGTAAAGTTTCACTATTCTATTTCGATCATGAACACTTTGATTTCAGTTAAGGGTAATTGTTTTAAAATACCTAAAGACTCTCTCAAGCTCAATTAAGTATGTTAAGATTAAAGTATAACCTACTCTTATGATTAAAAAATTAATCAAAACTCATTAAGTTTCTTAATAATTATTTTACCCCTGAAGAGCTCGTCTACTCTTGTGGTCGAGTGGTTTAAGTCTTATGAGTCTAAAGCTAGAAAATTCCCCTAACTCTCTTTGGTTAATTTACCTATAAATAAGCAAACAAGCTAACTAAGAATGAAAGCATAAATTAAGCACAACTCATAAAATTAATTAACTAAAAATTAATGTTCAATCATAACACAAAATAACTACTCCTATCCTAAACTCTAAAAGGAGCTTAGCCACTATAAGCACCCAATTTCGGGATGACTAGAGTATGGATGTGAAAGAGGACTCTGATGATGAAAATTTGTTGCAAATACGTCTCTAGAATTTGAATTTTGGATCCCAAGGCTTGATTGCATTTTTAATGGACTAAATTGAAAAGTCTCTTTTTCTTCACGGATCTTTTTGTAATTAAATATTTTAAAAAAATCAAAAATCTAGAATTCTGATTAGAATTTTTGATTTTTTATTAGAATTCCTGATTTCCAATCAGAAATATAGAATTCTGATCAGAATTGTACTATTTTGATGCGTGAATATTTAATTTTTTTGTAATTTTTATTTATTTTTCTTAAATTTGATTGGTTGAAAATTTAAATTAAAGTGAGATAATGATTTAAAATATCTTATTTTTTTAGATAAATTTATTTATTTATTTATTATTTATCCCATGATTATCAATCACAAAGGGAGTTTTGTTATTGAGGTTTTCTAAATCACGTAGTTAGAGAGGGGATCTGATAAAAACCTAGTTAGGCAGAGGAGAAAAAGAAAAGAAAGGAATGAAAAAAAAAGAGAGAAACAAGAAAAGAACGAAGAGAAAAAAGAAAAAAAAGAGAGAACGAAAAAAAAAAACAGAGAAAAAAGAACGAAAAAAAAAGTTTTCTTTCCTGGAAGCTTTTGTGTGTACTTCATTTGAAAAGAAAAAAAAAACCTTTCTTTTTTTACGGGAATTAAAGTTTTCTTGTGGAAGAGCAATCAAAGCCTGGAATTGAGAAATCACAACTACAGATCTATTCAAACGGTGAATCAAACAAAGTCTCTGAGGAGCTAATCAATATTGCATCTCTTTGTTTCATCCTTTTCTTT
>CATIWM010203740.1:0-24538 GCA_949671775.1 Mallotus repandus | reverse complement strand
TATATATATATATATATATATATATATATATATATATATATATATAAAAAAAAGTTTATTCAAAGAATACTAAAGTTCAATATAACAAGTTGTTAAAATTATCTCGTAAAAAATTTAATGTGATTAATAATTAAATGTTATATTCTAAATGTAAAAAATATAAAAAGTATTTTGATTTATAGTTTTAAGAAAATTCCATACTAACATTTATTTTAAGTCTTTGCATTCCACCTAGTGAATGTTGTTCATTTTTAAAGTTTGTAAATTATATATTAGTCAAGTCTAATATTCACCTCTCCCCAAAAATATTATAAAGTGTAAGATTTAAATTTTTTATTAATTTTTTTAAATTAATTTTGACCTGATTTAAAGAAAAAGTCTAACCATCTCTCATTATACAGCCTATCAATACTTACATATACAAATTTTCTATTAATAAAAAAATTAGAGACTATATAGTGGAATGTAATTCTCCCATTATAAATTACTACAAATGTTAAAATGTAAAAATTACACCAAACAAGCAAGCACTTAGTAAATGAAAATACTCAAATTCTAAACATATATTTTTCATTCTATTAAATAACATTTATTTTTCATCAATCAAAAAGCCCAATACATTTTTTCAATTGAAAAAAAGGTGTTTGAATCTATAATAGTGCTCATTTACTATTTTTTGGCTTTTTTTTTTTTTTTTATGAAAACTTCATTTATAAATTATTATTAATTTCTTTCATAAAAGACTATGTGTCGCCTTAGTAATTTATGAGTTGCCTTAGTCGTGAGTAATTTAGAATTTTGGTACGTAATTGTTCCATCATCACACTATTAAATTGGAAGTAAAGTTAAATCAATTTTTTCTTCTCCTGTGATTTAAAATAAAGTATAAGTTGAAACTCAGGATTAATCTAAAGATAATATAATAGTTATTTAATTTTTAAATGTGATAATAGTTATTTAAATTTAAATCAACCACTTAAATCTTTAGACAAAAACAGATAAAAGACAATTAGAGCTAAAATTAATTAGATGTAATATAATCAAATAAAATTACTAGAAAATAAATAGAACAATTTTTTCCACACTCAAAATATTGAATTCAATTCTAAAAATATATATTTTTCGTGTTTAATTCTCGACCGATGAAATATATATATTAAATGTTACGAATCCGATCAGATTCAGAATATGTAAGAATCTTTTGAGATTAATTATAATAACGTATTAAAACACTTCTTTATTTAAATTTAAACATATTTCTTTCACCCACTTACTTACTTTCACTTCATTTCTGAAATGGCTTTGAAGATGACTGTATTGCTTTACATGAATTTTCTTCTTGTTTCATCATCTTTTCTGGTAAGTCATGGATTTAAAGGAGTTCAATTTTTCTTCTGTTTATGGATACACTCCTCAACGTAAGGGTTTTTTTTGGTTTCATTTAGTTGCTTAATTATTATTATTATTATTATTTGAATTTATTTATTCATTAATTTCTTTAATTATTTAATCATCTCTTAATTAAATGGCACAATACATATCCAGCTCCCTGAATTTGCAGTTTTTATCATTTAGCCATATGAACTTATATTTTTACCATTTGAACACCTCAACTTGACAAAAACATAACTTATTAACTATTTTACACGGCATAAAATATAATTTAATTGTCCAAGAGCGCGTTACTCAATTGAAATCCCATAAACCCACAAGCTAAATTTAGAAAAGAAAAAAAAAACCAAATTCAATCAAAAGCCACAAAGATTACACCCAAAAAAAAAAAAAAAACATATACAACAATTTAATTTACTCTTGGGACCTAGCCACCGAAAAGACTCAATTCTTAATCATTCTCCTGTGTCTTTTAACTTGTAAATTAACTTTATGCTGAGTTAAACAAATAGGAGAGAGCAAGGCTGGGCAGGACTGACACATACCTCATCCTTATCATAGTTGTCACCGCTGTGAGGATCAAAAAGACATCACCAGTAGTTTGCTCAAAACAAATACAAGCAAAAGACCACAACTCTGCTGAAGTTGAGTATTTAGATCCAAGAATAACCTCTAGACACCTGTATTGCCTCATTTGGATATCACTTGTAAATTGTTTGCAGGTCCAACAAGCATTTCCAAAATCAACCGATTTGCACGTTAAATCAGCATTACATTGTGTACATGGGAACTCACTCATTTCCAGATTCTGGATCTGTTATCAATGCTAACCATGAATTGCTTTCTTCATGTTTTGGTGGCAGGTAAAATATTTTTTAATAAAATGTTCGTCTTTTTTTAAATTTAATAAATTTAAATATTCTGAACCTAATATTTTAGTTCTTTGCATTTTCTCTAACCAAATGTTTTAGTTCTTGATATTTGCTTTAATAAAATATTTTAAACCCTTAATACATTTTCTTTAATGAATTTATTTTATTATTATTTATGTTTATCATGCTCCAACTAAAGTTATCAACCATTATCATAGGGGTTTCTCAGCCTTACTTTAACCTAAGGAAGTTAATAAAATTAAGAAGTAGCAATAATTATTACATATTTATATTTCACTACATAATTATTGTTAATAATAATAATAATAATAATAATAATAATAATAATAATTATTATTATTATTATTATTATTATTTGCTTTTTTAATTACAGAACACAGGTATGTTATTTCTGTATATGAAAACGAGGAAGTTTACCTGCTCTTTGCCACAGGTGACATTGAAACATTTCAAAATCGATACTAATACGAAAATAAAATAAAATAATATAAAACATAAACATATTAACTTAAGCATAAGAGATAACAAATGATATTTCATTGGCGTAAATTGTTCAAATTTATTAAAAAATAATGCAACCAGTACATAATAAGTAGCATAAATTTTTTTAAAATTTATTCTGCATTCTTATGGTTAGAGCTTGTTTGTATTGGAATCATCAAGCCTGAAAATAAATAAAGAAAAATAATTAGTCAAATTTAAAGATAAAATTTATTTAAACAAAAAAAACATCAAATTTGCCAGTGAGAAAAAAAACCTCGAAAACACATAAACACTAAAAAAGGAGAAGGATTCAATTGAAACTGCTCATGAAATTTTTTTTTTTTTACTTCATTGACCTAGCTCTTTTTTCACTTAATCATATCTGATAATTTTGGCCAAATGCAAGAGATATTCGACCACTGTAGAATTTATAGGAAAAAATTATTTGCTAATACAAACAAACAACTAGAAGAGAAATAGGTAAGATGCTGCTTTATTCAACATCAAAAAAATAAAATAAATTATTACATAAATAAAAATCCAAATGAAAAGGAAAAAACTTAATAAAGAGCATCTTGTTTATACATTAAAAGAGCCAGCCATGTCTATGGACTAATCCAAAGAGCAGACAATTAAAGTCGAGTCTCGGGCTCTCTTTTTGTGAAAAAAAAACTCAAAAATTCAAAGACCAAATAAAAACCTAAAAACCTGAATTCAAGTTTAAAATTCATGAGTCCGCACAAAGATTTTGACCAACAAATATTAAACAGAATATTCAACCAAATAACAATATCGTAAAAATAAAAAAATATATTTATTCTTGCTAAGCCCAAAAAAATTTAAACATTTAAAAAAATAAAGAATAAGCAAATGCATATATAACAAAAATAAAAAAAATTATTTATTCTTACTGGGTGAAATAAATTGTTTACTTGTAATGCAATTGAATCTAATGATCATCAATATCTACTCATCAGAAATAATTTAAACACAATGAAATTTTGCATAACCAATTAAAATTGTCATCGACTATAAGATAATATAAGAAATATATAATGCCAATTAGTTTATTAATGAAGAACAAAATTTAAGTTGAAAACTAAAATCAGTGGTAGTCCTTGCTCATTCAACATAAATGATCTTATTCAAAAATTTGTCATTAAATTTGACAAACAACCATTTTAAATTATGTAACCTTTAAAAACAATAAAAATCTAATCAAATAAGCACAAATCAACAAAGATTTCCTAACACAAAACTATAAAAAATTTAAAAAAGACAAAAAAACATACATGCTAATATCTATATTATTATTATTTTTACATATTTTTCATAGTAAGCCCATTGTATTATTATTGTTGTTATTATTATTCAATCACCTATAAAAATACATCCATGCATCCATGTTAGACCATGTTTTCGCTACCATGAGAGGATACTAATTTTATTTATTTTCTTATGATGTTTCTTTTCTTTTAAAGATGCTACTAAGTAAATTATGAAAATTGCTTCCAACTGTGTAGTTTCTCATGCATATTTTTGTGTAGATTAAAATTTTCACATTTTTTGTCAACATAATAGTATTGTTCCAAAAAAAAAAAAAACCAAATTTTATTACTCCGTAGCTCCTCCATATTTACTTTGGAAAAAACATGAGAAAATTCAAACATTGCTTTTTGTTTTAATCATATTTTGCTTAATAACATTTGATCTTAATTATTATTATTCTATATAATTTTGTTTGTTAAGGTTTATCGTTCTTCATTTCGTGGAGGATGTACCATAATAGGAGAGGACAATATACCTCCACTCATTTGCAATAAGTATTTATTTATAATAATATTTTTTAAAATATGTTAATCATATATATAGATAGATAATTAGGGTTTTCTCTTTTTGAAGAATAAGATAATTAGACAAATTGATGCAAATTGTATGCGAATGTTAATGATGATGAATCATTTGAATTTTCTTAAATGTAGTTGTCGACGCAAAATTCAAGTATGAAATATCAAACAAGAAAATTAAAAATCAAATTAAAAACTTTGTTGATTTTGAAAAGTGGAGTACAATCTCTATGAAATTCTTATTACAAAGAATTTAAAATCCTCTTATTCGGATCTCGCAATGCTTTGAAATAACTTGAATCAAGGGCTTGTTGTAGCTTGATCTTGAATCAAATATGAATTTGGAGAAGAACACCTTGGATGATCTTATGGAACTTGAAGAACATCTTTGATGATCTTGGAGAGCTTTGAGACTTGAAGAACTTGAGTCTTGAACTTTGAGACTCGAATATGGCAGAGCTTCAAGGCTTGAATTTTTGAGTCTTATAATCGCCAGAGCTTGGGAATCGCGTCTATTTATAGGCACTTGTAGAGGCACTGGAAGTGTTATGAAATTTCATAACTCTGGGATTGATTTTAACCACCCGTGATGCAATTTGATTGGCTCATCTACATCATTATTTAAATAAATAATTTTTATAATTATCATTTATTTATTATTATCTCAATGACATTTTTGAAATATTTTGATTGACCTTTAAAATAATTTAATTAAGATAATAAACCAAAATATTTGATTGGTCTAAAATCTTTATAAATTTATCAGACTAAAAATATTTAATTAGTCAAGTTAAATTATTTAATAGACCAAAAATATCTTATTGGTCTAAAAATAATTTCTGAAAATTTACATGTCTACAAATGCCCCCTCGAGACTTGTTTACATAATTTATTGAAGCGAACATGTCTTGAAAAATTTAAAGAACATTATAGAATTTTAATTTTATGCCTTAGAAAATATTTAGCACTTAACAATAAATGCATTGGCATTTGAAAACTTTAAATTTTTTTAATCCAAATAATATTAGTATTAGAAATTTTTTATCCTCATATAAGTTGAACTTGAATTTTTAATCCAAATTTAATTAGATTAAGAAATTGTAATCCCCAAATATCTTGGACTTGAAAATTTTTTAATCATAATAGGATTTAATTTTTTTAATTCCAACACTCGTCCCCCTGGTTCAAGTGGTTAAGGGGGCTACCCATGACCCTTGTGGGTTCAAATTCTAGGGACAAATGTTGAGCTACCCGCCTAGGGCTGGCTAGTACCAGCCACAGAGTTGACTCTGTTTAGAGGTAGAGGGTTCAGATCCCCCCTCCCCCCTCCACCTCCTGAAAAATTGTAGTTCAAAAAAAAAATTCAAATTTCATTAGGAGTAGATAATTTTTATCCTAATATAACTTGAACTTCAACAAAATTTAGTTATAATAGAATTGTGAAAACTTTAATCCTATTATAACTTAAATATAGATATTTTAATCTCTATATAAAGGTCCCAAAATAATTTTGCGTCCCCCATTCAATTTGACAGAACGACTTCAAATTATAAACATCCTCAAACAGGTTCAGTGCTTCCTTCAATTCTTTAATGTATGAGTATGACTTTGTTATTATAAAATTAAATTTCTAGAATTTGCAGTGTTAATAAAATTTTTATTAATTTTGATATTTGGTTATTATTGAAATTTAATTTAAAATTTTTGACGTTGAATATTATTTTAATATTACTAATATTAATATTATTATTTGTGTAAATTATTGACTTAGTGTATTTTAATACACTTTAAATATTGTTAAATATATATATATATATATATATATATATATGAATATATTTATGTGATAGAAAATAAATATGGAGAAGATACTTTAAATTAAAAATAGTATTTGAAATGCCATTTTATACTTTTAATAAATATTATATTATATGTAATTTTAAATTAAATTATTTTAATTTTTTTGTCCTTTTATGATTTAAAAAAAGCGCCACAAAAATGCTAACATGTGGCAGTATATTTTTATAAAAGGAGTGAAGGTATGCACAACGGAGGGAGAGTTGCATGAATTTTGGGTTTTAATTTGGCAAATTTCTTTTAGGTCCTTGAACTTTTTTCCTCCGTTTAACCCCCAAACGACCTCCAATAGATCTCAAATTCGAGTTATAGACTCATCTTGACGTCCTCTTCCTTCTGATGGTTTTCGTTTTTCAAGAAGTGGATCAGATTGGTGTAGAATTGTCACTGTTCAATCGGCACCTTTTTATGATTTGGCACTGTTCCAGCAAGTTTCAGGCGGCGAGGTTGGTTCCATTTTGTTCCTCTAGATGTTAGGAGTCCATAGCCGCTAACCGTGCATCCGATCTACATCCGTAGAATATTTGGAAAATATTTTTAGCTGCACCGAGATCGAGGCCTACGGGTCAGGGCTAGTCGAATTATTGTAGAGGAGTGCACGCCTGTGAGTTATTATTATATGTATGCATTGCATATAGAATATATTATTAGCATCCATATCATGATAAATGTGCACTTTAATATGTTATATTGCATTAAATATTAATTGTCATTGCTCTTATATATATATGAGTGTGTGTGTGTGTGTCTTTATATATATATATAAATGTGATTATTGGATGCAGTGCACATTTTAATATAATTTATTTATTTTATTTTATGAATTGATGTTTTGGAGGATAGCCATAGAACGTGATACCTAGTGGGCTACACTAAGACTGTTGTGCAACAGTACGCTAGATACTAGGTTATGATATAATGATTGATGTGTGAAATGATTAAATAATTTATTGAGATTTGTGATTGAGAGTGGTGTGGCTGCTAAAGCTTGATTGACTTAGTGTCTCGGAGCTAGTCATACTAGTAATGAGACTATTGTAGCTCAGTTGACTTAGTATCTCGGGGCCAGTCTTACCGGTAGTGAGACTGCTGAAGCTCGGTTCATTTAGTGTCTCGGGGCCAGTCTACTACCAAATTGGAAAAGAGAAATGTTATTGGATTTAAGTGTGCTTGATGGCCAATGAGGTTCAGTATTGAGATTCCGGACATTCTTAGGGTTTTGCTCCGATCCTCCACTTGTTTACATCTACTGTGTTGATATGAAAAGTGTTTTCGAGCATCTGTATGAAATGCATGTAAATAAATATAAATATATAAATATTATATTGATGCTTGGTTACTTGTGTGCTTAGGTTGCATGTGTTCATATAATAATAATTCACTCAGTGAGGTCTGACCCCCCTCAATTATTTTTCAGGATCATTCTCGTCAAACCTCTCATGGTAGTTCTCTTCACTGGACTCTTTCTTCACCGGCCGATTTATGTAAATTTTAAACTATTATTTTTTGGTATCTCTTAGAAGCTGCAATAGTAGTACGTACTTGTTGTAGTTTGTGATGATGTTATTGACTGAGGTTGTGTACCTGACTGTCTGTATAAATATTTTATTATGATATTAATTATGGGAAATTTTTATGTTATGAAAAGTTTTAATTCTTTGGTAAAATTTGTGTATGTTAAGTATGATAATTGTGGTTTAGGCTTGCTATGGGTTCCAGATTCATGTGAATTCCCGTTCTCTAGCGCCAGTCATGAATCCCGGGTTTGGGTCATAACAAAGTTGGTATTAGAGCTTAGGTTTAGTATTGTGGACCTAGGTTAGTAGAGTTGAGTTTTGTTTGAAACTACTGCAGTAATTAGGTTCGATTACGTCTTTGAAAAGTCTTCATTGCTTTTAGACTTCCGCGTAATCGATAGGATATTTGTTTATTATTTGAATTTTATTTTCTTTCTTTTCTTTCAGAATGAGAAGGAGAGCACAAGTTGCTCCACCAGTTGTTGAGGCCGATGATGGTGAGTCTTATTAGGATGAGGCTCAAGACCCTGAGCTGCCAATTAGGCAAAGGAGTAAAGGTAGAGGTAGACATGAAAGAGTGGCATGTCACTGTAGGTAGAGAGAACTACAGGATGAGGAACCTGCAGACCAGGAATTTGTTAAAGCTGCCTTTGCACCTGGACTTTAGCAGGGTGCAGCAGCTATGCCCCAGGCTATACCAGCTATGCAGCCTCCACTTCAGCAGGGTATGTCAGAACCAGAGGCAGCATTGTTTTGCACCAAAGTCGGTAGGATATCATTGGATGGGACATCAAATCCATTGGATTTTCTTCACACAATCGAGTCGAGGACTTGGACTGCTCACACAGACTATCAGAGCATACTGATCGTCGAGTTATCAGTTGAGTGGTTAGCACTGGATTAGTTTCAGGTCATCCAACCTCATATGATGACATTTACCTGGGCTTAGTTTTGAGAGAGGTTCAAGTGATGCTTTTGCCCAGAGCCTTTGCGAATGAGTTACAGACTCCGGCTGACGAACATTTTTAAAGGCAACAGGTCAGTGGAGGAGTACACCAGAGAGTTTCTTAGACTTGGTCGGTATGCTGAGGACTTGATGAGAGACCAATATTTTGCAGTCACTACCTACGCTACTGGTTTGGGTTTTACGTTTGTTGGGATGCTGACTACAGGCCTAAATCTTAAGTTTGTGATAGAGTTGGTCAAGGAGATAGAGCTCAGATTGATCAGGCAAGGAGCTATGCCTGATTATTATCAGATGGGAGGTGTTCAGGCAGGAGGATCTCAGAGCACTTCGTACATTACATTTCAGATTGGCTTTAGTAGTCAGTAAAGTGGATTTGCTCTGTAGGGCCAGAGACCTCAGTAGAGAGTTCACAGGAGTAGCAGGCGTGGTCACAATGGAGCTCATAGACCAGTTAGATTTGGTTCTGGTACTGCCAGCAGTAGTAGTGACTAGAGTTTTGTTTATGGCAGCACAGGATCTACGGCCAATGGTTGCCATATGTGCGGGAGAGTACATCAGGGACAGTGTTACATAGCTCCGGGGCATGTTTTTAATGTGGACAAACATGACATTTTGCTAGAGCATGCCCTTATTCTAGTTATCAACAACAGTTTTTGCAGCATTCCACTGCCAGTACAGCTCAACTAATCATCAGCCGCCACCAGCTCAGTATCAGAGTACCTCATAGTTTATGGCCCAGTAGGGGTGAGGTAGAGGAGGAAGAGGTAGTGCGAGAGGCTTTGGTTAGGCTTCCACCAGCCAGTAAGGAGGCAGAGGACAGGCCAGAGTCCTCACTCTTACCCAGCAGGATGCTTAGGCATCCAATGCCATCGCAGGTTCACTCTCGATATGTTTCTTTGACGCTAGAGTCTTGTTTGATCTGGGTGCTACTCATTCTTTTATGTCCCCTATTTTTGCGTCAAAGTCGAGTTAGTAAGCCACGAGGATGGTAGTTCCTTTATCGATTGCCACACCTCTAAGTGACTCGTTGGACACTGATGTTATGCTTCCAGGGTGTCTGGTGTTAGTAGAGGGAAGAGAATTGTCAGTGGACTTAGTGTTACTAGATGTGATGGATTTCGATATGATCATTGGGATGGATTGGTTATCTAAGCACTATGCCATTGTTGATTGTCAGAGTAAAGAGGTAATTTTCAGAATTTTGAATGATGAAGAATTTAAGTTTATGGGTGACAAGAGTTCTGCACCTCAGAATCTAACCTCCGCCATCACGACTAGGAAGATGCTGAGAAAAGGATGTCAAGGATACTTAGCATTAGTCAGGGATACTACAGTGGAGAAGACATCCATCTCAGATGTTCTAGTAGCATGTGAGTTTCTAGATGTCTTTTCTGATGAGTTTCCAGGTTTACCACCTCACAGGGAGATTGAATTCTGCATTGATGTGGTTCTAGACACAACTCTTATCTCGATGCCACCTTATAGGATGGCTCTTACAGAGTTGAAAGAGTTAAAGGAGCAGTTGCAAAATTTGCTAGACAAGGGTTTCATTAGACCCAATATTTCTCCTTGGGGTACAACAGTCCTATTTGTAAAGAAAAAGGACGATACACTTAGACTGTGCATTGATTACAAAGAGCTAAACAAGGTGACAGTTAAGAACATGTATCCTCTTCCAAGGATAGATGATTTGTTTGACCAACTTCAGGGTGCACAGTTCTTCTCCAAGATTGACTTGAGGTCGGGTTATCATTAGTTACAGATCAGTGAAGTTGACATTCTTAAAATGACATTTTGTACTAGATATGACCACTATGAGTTTCTGGTGATGTCCTTCGGGTTAACTAATGCACCAGCTGCTTTTATGGATCTTATGAATAGAGTGTTCAAACCATTTATGGATCAGTTTATAGTGGTGTTCATTGATGATATACTAGTGTATTCAAAGAGTATGGAAGAACACGTATATCACTTGAGGACAGTACTACAGACACTGAAAGAACATCAGCTTTATGCTAAATTCTGGAAGTGTGATTTCTGGTTAAAGAGTGTAGCATTCCTTGGACATGTAGTGTCTAAGGATGGTATTCAAGTTGGTCCACAGAAGATTGAGGCAGTATTTAAGTGGCCTAGACCGAAAACAATCACTGAGATTTAAACTTTCTTAGGTTTGGCTGGGTACTATAGGCGATTTGTTCAGGATTCTCAAGAATTACAACACCTATAACCCTCCTAACTCAAAAGAATGTGAAGTTTGTGTGGTCAGAAGCTTGTGAGAATAGTTTTCAGCTTCTGAAGGAGAAATTGACCACAACTTCAGTGTTAACTTTGCCTAAAGAAGAGGATAAGTTCACTGTATATTGTGATGCTTCCAGAGTTGGCCTATGTTATGTGTTGATGCAGAATGGTAGGGTAGTAGCTTATGCTTCCAAATAATTAAAGAAGTATGAACATAATTATCCTACTCATGACCTAGAGATGGCTGCATTGATCTTCGCTCTCAAGATCTGGAAACATTATTTGTATGGGGTAATTTATGATATTTACACTAATCACAAGAGTTTGAAGTATATCTTCCAGTAGAGAGATCTGAACTTGAGGGAAAGGAGATGGATGGAACTTTTGAAGGATTATGACTGTGATATTTTGTACCATCCAGGCAAGGCTAATATGGTAGCAGATGCCTTGAGTAGAAAGTCCTTGGGTAGTCTTGCTCACATTAGTATGGAGAAAAGACCTTTGATTCAAAAGATGTATCAGTTAGTGGATCAAGGATTGATGATGAAAATAAGAAGATCAGGTGGACTGCTAGCTCAGTTCAAAATCATATCAGTGTTGAGAGATAGGATTAAGGCAGCTCAGAGCTGAGATCTTATTATGGTAGAGCTTGTAGAGAAGATTCGTGAAGGGAGATTCACTGATTTTAACCTTGATGATGAAGGTATTTTGTGGATTAGTGGACGATTGTGTGTTCCTGATATGAATAATTTGAGAGAAAAGATCCTAGAAGAAGCTCACTTTGCAGCCTACAGTGTACATCTAGGTGCTATTAAGATGTAAATATCTTTATTGGTGGGATGGATAGAAGAAGGTTGTAGCTGATTTTGTCTCTAAGTGTTTAACTTGTCAGCAAGTAAAAGCTGAGCATCAAAAGCCTTTTGGGAAGCTTCAGCCTCTTCCGACTCCTGAGTGGAAATGGGAGAGAGCCACTATGGATTTTGTGGTAGGGTTGCCTCATTCAAGAAATGGATACAATTCTATTTGGGTAATAGTGGACATGCTAACCAAATTAGCTCATTTTCTGGCAGTTAAAGCTACTTATCCTGTGGCTAAATTGGCTAGATTATACATCAAGCATATTGTGTGTCTTTATGGGGTGCCTATTTTTATTATTTATGATAGAGGTTTTGTATTTGTCTCTCAATTTTGGTAGAAGTTGTAGGAAGCAATGGGCACTAGACTTGATTTCAGTACTGCTTTTCATCCTCAAACGGATGGCCAGTCTAAGAGAACAATCCAAACACTCAAAGATATGTTGAGAATGTGTGTAATGGATCTTAGAGGCAATTAGGATGATCATTTTTCATTGGTAGAATTTTCTTATAACAATAGCTACCATAGCAATATTGAAATGGCACCATATGAAGCTTTGTATGAAAGAAAGTATGGATTCCCTCTGTGTTGGGATGAAGTTGGAGAAAAAGAGCTAATTGGACCAGAAATTATTCAAGATGCATCTGAGAAAGTTATTTTCATCAAAAGGAGATTAGAAACAACAGCTAGCAGGTAGAAGAGTTATGTGGATCCAAAGCGCAAAGATGTAGAGTTTCAAGTTAAGGACTATGTATTTTTGAAGGTGTCACCAATGAAGGGTGTTATGAGATTTGGCAAAAAGGGAAAGTTGGCACCGAGATGCATTGGACCTTTTGAGATTTTGAAGAGAGTTGGCACGGTTATATATTGGTTGGCTTTGCCTCCGAATTTGTCACAAGTGCATCCAGTGTTTCATATTTCAATGCTCAGAAAGTATATTTCGGATCCTTCGCACGTGTTACAACCCCAGAGTGTGGAGGTGAATGAAGATTTGATGTATGAGGAAGAACCAGTTGCAATAGTTGATTATCAAGTTCGTCAATTGTGTTAAAAAATGATTCCGATGGTCAAAGTATTGTGGAGGAAGAACAACGTGCAGGAGCACACGTGGGAGACTGAGGCTGAGATGTGTGTGGCTTACCCTTACCTCTTTCCTCTATGAATTCTTGTTTTCAGTTCTTTATTTAAAATTCGATGATGAATTTTTGTAAGGGGGGAAGATTGTTATAACATGAATTTTTATAAATTATAAAATTAAATTTCTAAAATTTGCAGTGTTAATAAATATTTTATTAATTTTGATATTTGGTTATTAGTGAAATTTAATTTAAAATTTTTTTTGTTGAATATTATTTTAATATTACTAATATTAATATTATTATTTATACAAATTATTGATTTAGTGTATTTTAATACACTTTAAATATTGTTAAGTATATATATATGAATATATTTATGTGGTGGAGAATAAATATGTGTTGAATATTATTTAAAATTAAAAATAGTATTTGAAATGTCCTTTTATACTTTTAATAAATATTATATTATATGTAATTTTAAATTAAATTATTTTAATTTTTTTGTCCTTTTATGATTTTTGAAGAAAAAAGAGCCACAGAAATGCTGACACGTGGTAATAGTACTTTTATAAAAGGAGTGAAGGTCTTCACAACAGAGGGAGAGTTGCAGGAATTTTAGGTTTTAATTTGGCAAATTTTTTTTAGGTTCCTGAACTTTTCTTTTCCTCCGTTTAACCCCCAAACGACCTCCAATCAACCTCAAGTTCGAGCTATAGACTCGTCTCGACGTCCTCTTCCTTCTTGTGTTGTTCATTTTTCAAGAAGTTGATCAGATTGGTGCAAAATTGTCACTGTTCAGTTGGCATCTTTTTGTGATTTGGTACTGTTCCGTCGAGTTTCAAGCAACAAGGTTGTTCCATTTCGTTCCTCTCGATTTCAAGAGTTCGTAGCCACTAACCGTGAGTCCAATCTACATCCATAGAATATTTGGCGAATATTTTTAGCCACACTGAAGCCTATGGGTCAGGGCTAGTCGAATTATTGCAGAGGAGTGCACACCTGTAAGTTATTATTATATATGTGTATTGCATATAGAAAATATTATTAGCATCCATATCGTGATATAATATGTTATATTGCATTAAATATTAATTGTCATTGCTCTTATATATATATATATATATATATATATATATGTCTTTATATATATATAAATGTGATTATTGGATGTAGTGCATGTTTTAATATGATTTATTTATTTTATTTTATGAATTGATGTTTTGGAGGATAGCCGTAAAACGTGCTACCTAGTGGGCTACACTAGGACTGTTGCACAATAGTACGCTAGATGCTAGGTTATGATACAATGATTGATGTGTGAAATGATTAAATGATTTGTTGAGATTTGTGGTTGAGAGTGGTGTGGCTGCTGAAGCTCGGTTGACTTAGTGTCTCGGGGCCAGTCATACTAGTAGTGAGACTGCTGTAACTCAGTTGACTTAGTGTCTTAGGGCCAGTCTTACTGGTAGTGAGATTGCTGAAGCTCGGTTGACTTAGTGTCTCGGGGCAATCCACTACCAAATTGCAATAGAGAAATGTTATTGGATTTAAGTGGGCCTGATGGCCAGTGAGGTTCAGTATTGAGGTTCCGGACATTCTTAGGGTTCAGCTTCGATCCTCCACTTGTTTGCATCTACTGTATTGATATGAAAAGTGTTTTCAAGCATCTGTATGAAATGCATGTAAATAAATATAAATATAAATATATAAATATTATATTGATTCTTGGTTACTTGTGTGCTTAGGTTGCATGTATGCATATAATAATAATTCACTCAGTGAGGTCTGATCCCCCTCAATTATTTTTCAGGATCCTTCTTGTCAGACCTCTCATAGTAGTTCTCTTCGCCGTACTCTTTCTTCACCGGCCGATTTATGTAAATTTTGAACTATTATTTTTTGGTATCTCTTAGAAGCTGCAGTAGTAGTACGTACTTGTTGTAGTTTGTGATGATGTTATTGACTGAGGTTGTTTACCTGACTGTCTGTATAAATATTTTATTATGATATTAATTATGAGGAATTCTTATGTTATGAAAAGTTTTAATTCCTTAGTAAAATTTGTGTATGTTAAGTATGATAATTATGGTTTAGGCGAGTTCCAGATTCGTGTGAATTCCCATTTCCTAGAGTCGGTCATGACTCCTGGGTTTGGGTCGTGGCATGCTTTTTGTTTTACAGTGTTTCGCTCCCATGTACAGATTCACTTGAAAATCAAGAACATCAAGCATATAAATTTACTTTAAAAATTCAAGAACTTTCAAAAGCATGAATATGGCATTCCGCTGAAGACTTTTTTTTTTTTACCTTTGTTGGGCTTATATTCACGGGCAATACTTCTTCTATTTAAGCCAATTTGCTTTTTTTTTTTTTCCTTTTTGTTAGTTTTTGAATTCTTCTTTTGTTTTTGTTCAATTTTCATTGAATTTTTTTATGCCCTTTTTTTTTGCAAATTTTTTTCTTTGGATTTATTGATCAAGTCTAATAAACACTCATGAAAGCTCGAATTTTTGTTGCTATTTTCACTTCTCTCTTCATTTATGACAAATCAACCAATGTCATGTGGTATTTTTATGAACATTGGAGTCCTTCCAAAAATACTCTTTATCTTCTTAAAGGAGAAGAATCAATTTCTTTATGGGACTTAAATTTGCTTGAAGGTCTCTCAACTGTTGGTTTATTCTATGATGAAGTAATTCCTTCTACTAGAGAGCTTTTTGACCATGACAAGAATGGTGTTTTTCTTCCTCGAAGCTGTAGATACTTATTCCATGTATATCATAAACTTTCACACAAAGTTGAAAACCATTATGCATTGACCATTGATGATTGGATCAACTTTTGGTTTTAAGGCCCAACAAGGTATTTAGAACCTCTAGAGAAAGATCATAATCATTCAATGAGAACTTCTACACCAAAGAAGACTTTTTGTCCCTCTAGAGTCATTGATAAATCATTACCACGTGACAAGAATTAGCAAAGACCTTTTGATTTGCTTGGAGTGAAGGATCATGGTTTATAAGAAGAGATTTGCTTAGCAGTATTCCTTTCATGTTGGCTTTCTAAATTTGTTCTTCCTCATCAATCTTCAAATCTTATTCACCCCAACACCTTTAAAGTTGCTAGCATGATGGCTATAAGAGATTTTTTTGCTTATCAGTTCCTGTTTTAGTGAGCATTTACCATGGACTACATCAAATATCCACTTTAACTAACCTGAAGAATGACAAGATCTGCTTTCCAGTGCATTATGTGTACTGTTGGTTGGCTGATAACTACAACACACATTTTTTCTCTAAAAGATAAAAGAAAAGAGAAAAACATGTCTTCATATAGTGGACTGAGGATGGCTCGATTCCACAAGAATCCTAAAATGTGCAAGCTTTTTGAAGAATGAGAATTTTACCTAAAGTATCAAATTTTTGCATAACGAGAAAAATTAGTAGTTGATGATAATTCTTTGTGAAAAATCTTCCATTTGGATAAAGTATTTGATTAATCTTCTATCAGGATACTTAGCCTCTCGTTTTGAAGACGTCTTCTATATCCAACCATACAGTCCTCACAGATTCAACAGGCAATTTGGATTTTGTCAAGACGTTCCTAGATCATTTGAGGATACAATTGACACACCATCTTTAAAGAAAGTCCTTCAATTTTGGAATTCTCTTACAAAAGTTGGGAGTCAATCTAAAGTCATAGTGCCACACAGAATTCCAAGGGATTTCTTTCATGCCACTAAAAACTACATTGACTGGTGGTCTAAAGAATGGTCTCAAGCTTTTCATTCAACTAAAAGCAGTCCTTTTGATCCACCACCTGATTTATTTAAATCAAGCAGAATTCCAAAGCATGTTCCTCGTATTCAACCAATAAAACGAACAGTTGAAGTTGAGAAATAACCATCTCCTAACATGTTAAAAAAGAAAAGAAAGCTCTTAAACTGGGAAAGAAGTGGTGAATCAAATCCCAAGAATGCATCTATTTCTTCAGCAGAAATACGCCTTAGAGAAGAAAATATTGAGCACATCCTTGATGAAGAAGCAAGCGATCTTGAAAGTAGTTCTGATCATGGTTTAAAAAGAGCTAAAATTCAAGAAAAGGAACATGTCTGTTTAACTGACTTAATATACCTTGATGATCTTCCCAACTATTTCTACTTTCAAGGAATTCTTTTTTATGCGAGCTTTCTCTTCTATTTTTTCTTTTTCTTTTTTTTTATTTTCTTATCTCCATTTTAATATTTTTACTTTTTTTTAGGTTTATGAGATGAAAACAACATTCTTGAATAAAGTACATTTTCTATAAACTTTACTCCTACATTTGACAAGATTGTTAATAGAATGGAGACTTCAAATCAGTTACCAACTGAAATTAATAATGCTCTTGAAGAAAATTTACCAACACCAAGAGTAGAGAAATTATCAAAAGCTAATGGTGCTGCTCCTTCCACTCTTTCTCAATTTCATGGGGAAGATTTTATTTTCAAACGTCGTTATGAACTTGCTGTTTATGCATGGAGAGATTTACGAAGCAAAATTACTAATGCAACTATCTCAAATGTTTCTTCTTTTGCTGATAAAATATTCAAAGTCTTTGATGAGATACAATTTGTTATGAAAGTTAATATCTCTTATCCAAAGTGACGATTTGAACAATACCTTAAGAAGATTAGAAAATTTGAGGAACTGAACTCCAAATTATCTTCAAACCCACCAAGGGTCCAATATCTTACAACACTTGGAAAACTCAAAGAGAAGTGTGATGAAATGAAAGTTTTGGAGAATGTAGCTTTAAGCAAACATTAGTCCATTAAACATGAATTAATCCAAGTCAATGAAGAGCTCCAGAGATTGATTTCTAGAAAGAAGGAACTAGAAGTATCCTTACAAAATGATGAAAAAAACTGCTTGATAGACAATAAGATATTTCTAAAATCAATGGTGAAATATCTAAAATGGTAGATGTCCCCGTTCATGATCCAGTAGAAGAACGCTTTTTACAAGAACTTCTAGATTTTATTGAAAGGGAATGTGATGATTTGAAAGACTTTGAGTGGAGGCCTTAGATTTTTTTTTAGACCTTTATTTTTTTTTTTTTTATTTTGATGAAATTATCCCTTAAAACTTATTTTACTTCATACTTATTCATATCAATTGTATGACAACATTTCTTCACATAATTTATTTATGAAAAGTTTTTTTTATTGGTATGACTGAACTTTATAAAATACTAAGCTGCTTACATACCTTCTTAAGAAGGATCAAGTCATAATGTAGTTCAATTTTTTTTTATTTGCTCTAACTTTTACCTAAGTTGCCTTGTGACAAATTTTCAACTTAGCGAACTTTTTTTTTGTGTTCTAACTTTTGCCTAAGCTGCCTTATGAAAGGTTTTCAACTTAGTGAGCTTTTTTTTTTTTTTGCCATTCACGGTTTTAGCTCATGTGGGCCAAGAGCGACATTGAGCTTTAAGTGTAATATCTTTTCAAAAATTTGCCACTAATAGGCCCAACGTGCACTCCATCTTTATCAATTATCTTGTATGCTCTATTAGAGTATACTTCTTGTACAACATATGGTCCATTCCAATTTGAAAGAAATTTATTGCCCATGCAGTGAGACACAATGATTGGCCTTCTTATTGCAAGAATGAGATCTCCAACCTGAAAAGATTGTGGCCTCACTTTCTTATTGAATGCTCTTGATAGTCTAGCCTGATAACATTCTAAACACTGTTGAGCTTCAAGTCATTTTTCATCCAATGCTTCCAATTCTTGAAGGCCCAAGCTGACATTCTCTTCATTTGAAAGTCCTTCTTGAATTGTAATTCTTAAAGAGGGAACTTGTTATTCTAATGGAAGAAAAACTTCCACACAATAAAGAAATGAATATGGAGTCGCATGTGTTGGTGTTTGATATATAGTTCAATAAGCCCATAATGCTTCTCCCATCTTCTCATGCCAATCCTTTTTTGAATGACTTACAATCTTTTTAAGAAGATTGCACAAGGTTTTATTGAATGCTTCAGCTAGCCCATTTGCAGGTGCGTTATACATCGAAGAATAATGTTGCTTGAAGCCAAACTGTTCATATAACTTGTTCATTTCCTTGTTATAGAGCTCTTTGCCATTATCAGTTATGATATAACGAGGAACACCGTAATGATAAATAATATTTGCTCGAATGAAGTTCATAATAGTTTCCTTTTTTACTTCTTTGCATGATATAGCTTCAACCCATTTAGAGAAGTAATCTGTTGTAACTAGAATATAGAGATGACAACATGAGCTCTTTGGCAAAGGTCCTACAATATCAAGTCCCTAAGCATCAAAAGGCCAAAATGCAATTGTAGGATGAAGTAGTTCTAGTGGCTGGCGTATCATATTTGTATGACACTAGCACTCTTGACATCTTCTAGTATCGTCCATGCAATCCTTAACCATTATGGGCCAATAATATCCCATCCTTTTTATTTGAAAGTGAAGTTTTGAACCAGATTGACGAGCTCCGCATATCCCAGAATGTGCCTTCTATAATGCCTTAGCAGCTTCCTCTTCTCCTAAACAACGCAGGAGAATACCATCAAAGGAATGTCTATAAAGGGTTCCCGTATAGTATATAAATCTAAGAGCCCGACGTTTAACTTTAGTTTTATGGCGCATATAGTTTGGCAACTTTCTATATTCTAGATAATTAATGAGTGGTTGACGCCAATCATCCTTGTCAATTTCATAGATAGAAACAACATTTACTTCATCTTCATCTTCAATTTTAATTAATGATAAAATAACCACTCATTGAAAAATTAGAACTTGGATCCCCTCATCTGATACAGCTAGTGTTGATGCCAAATTAGCTAAAACATATGCTTGTTAGTTCTCTTTCCGTGAGACATGCACGATTGAGAAGGTATCAAATTGAGTTAGTAACTTTAAAGCATATTTGAAATAAGGTATTAACTCAAATTTCTTCACTTTATAGAGCATGAGAAGTTGATTAATGATCAACTTTGAATATCCAAAAATTTGAGATTTAAAATTTGCATATTGATTCCCATCTCTAATCCCAGAATCAAGGCTTGATACTCTGCCACATTATTTAAGCAAAGTTCTTTTAAATTGAATGCAAAGGACAAGAGATCTCCTTCTGGGCTAATAAAAATTACCCTAGCACCTGTACCGCTACATCTAGCTGCTCCATCAAAGAACATTCTTCAAGGACTTGAAAGCTTTATAAAGAAAACATCTTCATCCGAAAAGTCTTCAGAAAACTCCCAGTCATAAGGAATCAGATGATCAACAAGGAAATCTGCAAGAGCTTGGCCTTTAACTGCCTTCTAAGGAATGTAAACAATTTCAAATTTTTGTAGCAAAAGTGCCCATTTAGCTAACCTTCCCGACAGAACTACATGATGTATTTAATAGGATACGCTCAAGAAATTAGATGAACGGAATGAGCTTGCAAATAATGCCTTAGCTTCTTTATGGCAAACATTAAAGCTAAACACATTTTTTCAATTGGTGTATATTCCAACTCAGCACCATTCAACATTTTACTCAGATAGTATAGTGCATTCTCTTTTCCTTCATCATTCTTTTGAGTTAGCAAAACTCCTAATAAGCGCTCTTATGCATATATATATAAAGGATAAGAGGACGTCCTAAAATTAGAGCTTTTAAAATAGGTGGACTCAAGAGATATATTTTAATGCTTTTGAAAGCATTACTACATGCCTCATCCCACTCGAAAGGAACATCCTTTTTCATCAATCGACTGAAGGGCTGACATCTTCCTGCTAAGTTTGAAATAAATCTTCTAATATATGTCAGCTTTCCTTGCAAACTTTTGAGTTCATGGATATTTCTTGGTTTTGGCATCTTAAGAATGGCATCAATCTTTGTTTGGTCAATGCTAATGCCTTAATGACATATTATAAACCCAAAGAATTTACTTGAAGAAACTCCAAAAGCACATTTAAGTGGATTTATTTTAAGTTGATACTTTTGAAGACACTCAAATACTTCTTGAAGGTCTTACAGATGATTATTGATCTTTTTAGACTTTATAACCAAGTCATCCACATAACATTCGACATTTTATAGAGCATTTCATTAAAAATCTTTTGCATTGCTCATTGATATGTTGCCCCTGCATTTTTAAGAATGAAAGGCATAACTTTATAATAACAAATCCCTTTTGGCATTCAGAAAGCAGTTGCCTTTGCATCTTCTGCATCCATTGGAATTTGATTGTATCCAAATGACCCATCAAGAAAAGATAATCTTTCATAGCCAGTAGTAGCATCAATCATGATCTCAATGACAAGCAATGGAAAATCATCTTTAGTACAAGCATTGTTAAGATCTCGAAAGTCAACACATACTCGAATTTGACCATTTTTCTTTCTTACTGGAATAATGTTTGCAATCCATTTAGGATACTTAACTTCTTCAATGAAACCAGCATCAATCATTTTGTTAACTTTAGCTTCAATTTGAGGAATTAACTCAGGTTGAAAGCGTCTTTAAGGTTGCTTAACTGGATTTGCCCCCTTTTTAATTGCCAAATGATGAACTGCCACCTTTGGATCTAAGCTAGGCATCTCTTTGTATGACAATGCAAAGACATCCTTGTATTCAATCATGAGTTGCTTGTAAGCGTCCTCTTCTTCTTGAGACAAATTCGTACTTAGGAAGATTGGTCGAGGAATTTCAATAGTCCTCAAGTTAATCTCCTTTAGTTCATCTACTGCAGCCTCGTCTCCTTCTTTAAAGTTTATTGGAGCTTCTTCTGCATCTTCCTCAATGGTTGAGTCTTCTTTATCATCATCACTTATAGTGACATGATATGATGACATTGCATCAACTTCTTCATTTCCCTCTTGATAAGGGAATGGGTTAGCGATCACCACTGTTTATTGCTTTGCTTTGAGTACTTCACCAGTTGTAACAACCCATTTACTTTGATGGATCATACGTGATGGCACTTTACTTTCAATCTCCTTATGTATCACTGGTAAAGGAAATTTCTTTTTGGCCTTCTTGAACTTTTTATTCTTCAAGACTCTAAGTCTATCATTGGCGGAAACTTGCTTAAGTTTTGAAATGTTTCCTGTTTATGTTCCAATGTGATCAAACACTAAAATATAACTTGTTGGAGTTCCTAACCGATAAAAAATGGAAGACTTGGCTTCAACAGACTTATTTCCTTCATCCTCAACTGTGATGTAGTTAGAAGCATTTTTATGAATCTTTAAGTGTAAGGGAGTTGGAGGATGGTATCCAAGACCCTTTTTAAGGGCTTGAGGATTTGCTTCCTTTTTCATCCAAACCTTTAGAATTTCATTGGAAAGGCTCTTGTCTTGTTGGTATTTCTTTTACCTCTTTAATAATAAAATGCTTTGTTGACCAAATCCTACTTTAGCTAATAACTTGTAAGCATTAGGATCAAAGCCATTTATACATTTGGTGGAAAAGTCTTCATGCTCTCCAATTGATCCTTAAAAAGGCTTTACGAACTTGAGTTTCTTTCGTTGCCTTAAGCTTTGTGATGGGAAGGATCAAATCCTTTAGTTCCTTAACAACATTTTCATCTTGGCTCTTGAAAGAACCTTTTCTTTCTGCCTTCTATTTTATTGGAATGGATCAAAGTTTAGAAGCCACTTGTAGGATTGTTGTGTTGTGTTTGAACTTCTTTCTTCTCCTCTCCACATTCTGTCAAGGACGAATGAGTTTACCTAGATGGCTTTGTTCCCTTTTTACTAAGTTGAAGTTGAGCTAATTTTCTGAATCAACTTCAACTTGTATCTCATCATCTATTGTTGCCTCAAAGTAAAACTTAGCAACTGCATAATATGATTCTGCTTCATTAAATGGATTAGTATCTGCTGTAACTCTTCTTACCTTACCATTATTGTAATATTTAAAGTATTGATGGAGTGTAGATAGGACCACCATATTTTCATGAATCCAAGGACATCCTAGTAATACATTGTAAGTTGTCCTTGCATTAATAACATGAAGTAGAGCACTTGATTCCATGCCTTCAATGTATAGATCAATGTGAACTTTTTCAAGGGCTCTTTGACCGCCTTAATTAAATCCTTGAATCATCAATCGACTTTGCATCAAGTTATCCATGGGTAAGCCAACTTGCTTCATTGTCCTTAGTGAAATTATATTGACAGTTGATCCATTATCCACCAGAATTCTTTTAGTCTTTTGTTCATGAATAAACCTTGTGACAAACAAGGGTCGATTGTGAAATCTTGAGCCAAGCAACAAATTATCCTTAGTGAAAATAATTTCTTTTTTATATGGACTATAGGCATCATAATGAGGGCATGATTTATTTTCTTGAATTTTTGTCTTACTTCCTCCTCCAATATGGCAACATGCATTCAAAGGTTTTCCAAAATCTTTTGGCATATAGTCAGCTAAAGTGATTGGCATCTAGGTTTTCGGAAAATATTTTCAACCTCAAAAGAAGGTAAAGCTTTTCTAGATTTTGTGAGGTTAAACTTCTTTTTCTTTGCCACATTTGGTGCTTTTGAAAATGCTTTTACCATTTTAACTCTTTTTAGAGCTTGCTTTGGATGAGAAACGTTCTTCTTTTGACTCCTTCGACGAGTAACAAGGATCCACCCTTCACCATCAGTTTCATCACCTGCAATGATGCCCCTAGGAATGGATTGCATATTTGATTATGGATCACTCTGATGCTCTTTTATCCTTTAAATAGAAGAAGGAACTTTAATAGTTATTGGATTAAATGTTCCAAAACTAATTGTGATATTTGTAGATGTCACATGAAAACTTAAATCTACAATACTAGTAATGTTTGCACTTGCTTCTTCTTCATCAAAGGTGATTTCTCCTTTTCTTTTTAACTCCATAATTTTATCCTTGAATACAAAATATTTTTCCACTGGATGGCTAATTAAGCGATGATACTTGCAATAATTTGGATCATTAGTTTTATTAGCTTCACTGGGACACTTCATCTCTGGGAGCTCAATGAGGTTTGCTTTAAGTAATTCATCAAAAATTCTTGAAACATCATGTAGACAGCGGGGTTTAGCGCGCGCCCAAGTTTATTGCAACCGCGATACTGTTTGAGCTCAGGGCTCTAGGGAACACACTAACCATTGTCACAAAGACATAGCGTGGAGATAACGAGTCGCCACCCAGGGTAATAACTGGGACAAATCGAAAGTGGTGGTAACTCGATTCTCTAATACAAGCTAACACCATAACCAGGAGTTCTTGATACGGAATACCAACTTCTTTTAGTCTTGTGTTCATTTAGATTTATTTTATTAATTACTATCTTATTCCCTAATTACATGCAATTTCATTAAACCCTAATTTGAACATCCATCTAACCCTAAGGCAACCAATCAATGAAAA
>CATIWM010203696.1:0-11128 GCA_949671775.1 Mallotus repandus | reverse complement strand
TAATATATATTTAATAAAATTTATAATTTTATTTTAATAATATATTTTAAAAATTTTTTACAATAACAATTTATATATTGTATATTTAAAATTAAATTATTAAATAATAAAATTACGAGCTAACTCACGATCTTTTATTTGAACTTGTTCGCAAGATTCACAAGTCGAGATTTGTATAATTTAAGTTCGGCTCATTTATTAAACAACCTTCAATTTACGAATTCAAACGAGCTTTTATCAAGACGAACACTAAGTTGTTAATATCAGATAAGAGAAAGAATGAAAAAGTAATGCTTTTGTATATCACACTTCACAAAATATTATAGACCTATTTGTATACAAAGATTGTAAATATACTTGGTAAACCTATCTAATCAAGGAATAATAAACCTACCTGATTAAGGAATAATGAAATATGAAATATATACAATTAGCATCCCAAAATATTAGGTTATATTTTCTTCCTTAATTTGTGGCAAAATTTTCTCCTTTTGACATCCCCCTTAAATTGGTGGTAGTTGTCAACAAACATCAATTTGCTCACAAGATATTCATGGCGTGCTAAGGACATGGGCTTAGTGAACAAGTTAGCACATGACTTCATCATGGACCAATTCTCAAATGTAGTGACAATCAACTTCAATATATTTGGTTCGCTCATGATGGAAGATTAGTAGCAATGCTAATACCACTAGTATTATCACAAAAAAAAGGAATAGATTCAACACAAGCAACATCAAAATCCATGAGAAGGCATCGAAACCAAACAAGTTCAGAACTAATAGAGGACATAGACTGATATTTAGCCTCAGTTGAAGATTTGGATACTTGTTCTCACTTTTTACACTTCTATGAGATGGGAGAAGTGCCTAAAAAAACACACCAATTGTAGTAGAACGACGAGTGTCAACACACTCAGCATAATCTATATCAGAATATACATCAGAATATGCTTTTAAAATGAGAGGAGTATAGGAAGTGAAATAGTGTCCTCGGTCACAAGTGCCCTTAAGATAGCGAATAATTTGATGAAGTGTTGTGAGATGATGACGTCGAGGATGAGAAACAAATTAACTGACATTCTGAATAGCAAAAGAGATATCAAGATGTGTGATGGTAAGATAAATAAGACTTCCCACCAAGCGTCGATGCAAAGTAAGATCAGAAATAAGTGCACCATCATCACGTTTCAATTTTAAGTTTTTCTTCATATGAGTTGAATAAATTTTATTATCAGTTAAATTGGCTAACTTGAGCAAATTCTCAGTGTATTTGCATTGTATGAGAAGAAGGCCTTAAGATGAGTATGACACTTCCAAACCCAAAAAATAAATGAGAGTGCCAAGATCTTTCATATGAAAGGAATCATGAAGAAACCTTTTACACTCGAGAATTCCCTATTGATCACTACCTATGATAACTATAGCATCCATATAAAGAAGCAAGATAACAATGTCATTAAAGGAACGACGAGTAAAAAGAGAATGATCATTAGAACTTTGCTAACAACTAACCAAACAAATAGTGGAGTAAAATTTTTTAAACCATGCTTGAGGTGTCTATTTCAATCCATAAAGAGATTTTTTAAGTCTACAAACTGTATTAGAATCACTAAGAGAATAACCAGGTGGCATTCCATATAAACAGTTTCCTTTAAATGACCATGAAGGAAAGAATTTTTTTATGTCCAATTGATATAATGGCCATTGTTTATATGATGCAATAGCAATAAGAGTACAAACAGTGGTCATCTTGGCAACTGGAGCAAGTATTTCTTTATAATACATCCATTTGCTTCTTATGATAGAAGTATTAGATGGTCATGAGACTAAATCCTCAATATGATTCTCAGTCAATGCCTCAAGTTCCTCATCGATAGCCTATTTTCAACATGCATATTCCATAACCTGTTTATAGGAAGAAGGAATCTTTACAAAATTTAGGTTAGTAAAAAGAGTTAAGCGATCAGGTGGTTTACCAAAATTGACACTAGTGGATCATTTCCAAGGAGGCAAAGTGGGTGGTGGTGCATCACTAGGGACAACGGTGATAGAACCTTTAAACTCGTGATCAGGAAGTGGCATATTAAGTGTAGCAGGAGCATCATTAGACGAATTATAAATAAAAGGATCTAAAAAATTGTATAACATGGAAAAGGAAGAACTTGGATATGATGTATTTGAAGGTGAAGCATAAAAATACAAGTTCTTAAAAAATGACATTGCGAGATACCCGTATTCGATGATGTTGAGGATCATAACAAATATAACATTTTTCTTTATCACTATAACCAATAAAAACACATTCAGCAGCCTTTGCCAATAATTTATATCATTCATGGGATAGGAGTAACACAAAATAAACACAACCAAAAACATGAAGATGCATATAATTTGGTGATTTATGATAGAGAGTAAAGAAAGGAGATTTATAACCAAGTACAAGATTGGTCTGTCTATTAATAAGATCGACAATTGTATTAACAACTTCAACCCAAAATTGTAATGGAACACAAGACTCGAGTAAAAGAGTTCGAGCAATTTTCACAACATGACGATTTTTTGGTTCTACCACCCCATTTTATTTGGAAGTCCTAGGACATGATTGTTGAATGGAAATGCCTTTATCATTAAAGAATTGAACAAGATTTGAGGCACAAAACTCTCCACCAGGATCTTACCAAAATATTTTTATTATCTTATGAAATTGTGTTTCAATTATAGTGATAAAATTTTATGCAATAGTTGAGAGTTCAGATTTAGCATGCAAGAAATATACCCAAGTAAAAGTGTGTAAAATGATCAATAAATAAAACAAAATATTTATAATAAAGTCTAGACAAAATTAGTAAAGGACCCCATAAATTAAAGTGGATAAGATCAAAAGGTGCATCAACTTTAGTAATACTAAAAGCAAAAGGTAATTTAGCAAATTTTGTAAGGACACAAGTTTGACAATTTTTAACATTATTATTCTTAACATTCAACCCATCTCGAAGAAGCTGAGACTTGAACATAGATTCTAACCTACTAGCATATGGGTGATCCAAATGGCGATACCAAAGATCCCATGTGTTTTCCTCTTGTGAAGTAGATGTTGATGACTTGATAGTGAAACAAAAAGGATGACTTTTTTCGCTAATAAAAATCAAGATGGAATAAATGCCCATGTTTATGCCCCTTCATGATCATTTGCCCTGTTCAAAGGTCCTACACATCACAACCATGAGATGAAAATTTAACCAAACAATTGTGATCAGTGAGCTGCCCAATAAATGTCAAATTGGCTATTAATCAAAGAACACAAAAGGTATTAGGAAGGCAAATAGATTTTGTAGAATTTTTGGGCAAACAAACAGTACCAACTCTTTGAATTGGTAATTTTCTTCCATTGGCAGTAGTGACTAATGTATTAAAGGAATAAGGTTTCAAATCAATAAAAGCATGTTTTTGGTTAGTCATATGGTTAAAGGTAGTTGAATCAAGAACCCAAGGAGTATATTTAATTCCTTTACTTAATAACCCGCCTACAGAAGAAGCAGAAGAAATAACACCTAGAAGAGTTGATTGTGTTGACTCTTGAATCATCTTTTGAATAGCCTATGGTGTGAGTGATGTTGCATTTGTGTTTTCTATCTCTTGGTCACAATTCATAGTAACAAAAGCTGGTTGATTTTGTTTATTCCTTAAAAGTTTGCAATGTAAAATAATGTCGCCTAATTTCTTGCAATAGTTACATATATTTCACTTTCAACAATGAGACTGGACATGCCCAAGTTCATTACAATGCCAGCTCTCTGTTTCCATGCCTTTGTTTGGACTAAGAATTTCCAAGTGAAACAAGAAAGACTGGATCGACATAATTAGTGTTCGTGTCCAGCTGAGCTTGTATCTTCAAGCGTGTTTTATCATGAATAAGCTCTCGTAGGACATATTCCATATTTAAATCACCACGATTGATTAATGTGCCTCTTGCTATCCCAAATTCAGGTTGAAGCTTCATAAGAAATTGTATTACTCTACCACAATCTTTTTCTTTTTTGACTTCAGCATATATGGTAGATGAGATTCTACAAGAAAAGATAATGTCTTGCTTTATCCATAACTTCAACATTTCAACATAAAAGCTACGAATATCTCTATCCCCCTAGCTAATGTTTATTATCTCATTTTCAAGCTCAAATTGTCGTGACTGATTTACTTAAGAATAAATTCCTTGAAGATGCTTCCATATATCAGTAGCAGTCTGGAAAGATTGAAGATTGAGTGCAATATTAGGTTCAATTGAGTTAAGTATCACGGTAATAGCCTATGCATTCTTTTTTTCCAATTAGTCTTTGCTTTCTCATCATCTTCATCTTTTTTAAACCCATAAAGAATGTCTGATAATGCTTTTCCTTCAACAAAGATTCAAAATTGAAATTCCCAAAGCGCAAATTTCTACTAGTGAATTTGATAGATATGGTTTTAAATTTGTTTGAATCCATGATAACAAATTTCAAATTAGAATAAATCCTCTAAAGGATAAACACAAAAATGAAGAAAAAAATTCTCAAAAGAATATAGGCCAAAGGGCAAAAGAATTGCTCAGCGCACTGATACCATGACAATATCAAAGAAGAGAAAGAATGAAAAAGTAATGCTTTTGTATATCACACTTAACAAATATTATAGACCTATTTATATAAAAAAGATTATATCTATACTTGGTCAAACTATCTAATCAAGGAATAATAAACCTTGTTGATTAAGGAATACCGAAATAGGAAATATCTATAATTAGAATCCTAAAATATTAGGCTACATTTTCTTCCTTAATTTGTGGCAAGATATTCTCCTTTTGACATGAGCTACTCGCGAGCAGCTCAATTCGTTTACAGTCTTAGGGATACACTGGCCAATCCACAAGACAAAGACTTACCTCACATGCACACTCCTCAGACAATTGCTAGCTGAAAAATAAAATTACAATATATTTTTTTGAACTATGGGTATTGAAACTTTAAATATTTATGATTTTTTATATTTTAATTTTAATTTCTTTAATTTTGATAAAAATATCTCAATTTGATTAATCATTGACACTTTTAAAATAAATGAATATTTGATCAAAATCAAATAAAAAATACCAATGTGTAATCAATAAAATGTAAAATTTATCCATTGTAACTTTAAAATTTATAAGATATATTGGTGTAAAAAGTCCAAACATAAATGATTTTCTCCAAATTTATTTCATTTTTTAAAAAATTTTGATAGGATTATATTGAGTTAAAATCATTTGATCAAAATAAAATAAAATACTAATGTGATAATTGAAATATATATATATATATATGATATATGATATATGATATATTTTTTCGCATTTTAAGTTAGTTATTTCTTAATTAATTTCAAATAAAAAATTATGATGTAATTAGAATTTTAAATTATTTGGAATAATAAATTCTATACAAAAAATATCTTTCACTATAGAAAATTGGAGGATTAATGGTAGACAATTCCGCCACTATTCCATCGGGAAATGGAGTTAGTGACGTATAAAGTTGGTAGTTAAAATTATTGTAGCTAATTAAATTTGTGACATAATTTATTATTCGTCATTATATTTTGTGACAGATTAATCAATGGATTAATGTAACGACAGAAAATAATCCTCCGCCACTTTTTTGTCATGTAACATCTCCTATCCATCATTAATTTGCGATGGATTAATGACGGCTAGTCCGTCGCTAAATTTTGAAAATATTTTTTTAATAAATTGAAAAAATATAAATTCAAAAATAATAGTTATTAGATAAAAAATAAAGAAATTCAAATAAATTATAAAAATAAATAAATAAATATATTAATACTGATAAAAAGTGTAATGTACATCAATGTATATATATAAAAAATAAAAAAAATATACGATCGCATATATCAAAATTACTAAGTTTGTGGAGTAGATGGAGGAGGATCGTCATCGGTCGGATCGTCCTAATGGATACAAGATGTAGATGATCCATTGAGGAGGAAGTTGACCTGCATTCGCATCATCATTGACCTCCACTCTTGATGCATACTTCATATCGAATCAGATTTTGTCATTAATTACGATGGCTTTGTCGTCATTAATCGGTGATTAATACATTAGCTTCAAACAACCACAAAAATAAGCAAGAATTTTACATAATCTTCGTTTAATCCATGACTAATTACTCTGCATTTGTCCGGTTTCATTTATCTATATATTAATTAGCGACAGATTTAACATTCGTCCTTATTTTGCTTTTGTTAGCATTTGGTCTTTAAAATTATTAGACTGACAATCGTCTATAAAGTTAATAAGATATTAATAGTAAATCTAATTTTTGTATCAATTCTGTCCAAATTTTTTTATTAATTTTAGATAAATAATTATTTTTATTAAAATTAATTAAAATATTTGTTAAATTAAAAAAATTCATAAAATTAGTGATTAAATTATTAAAAGCTGCCAAATTTTAAATGTTTTTATATCAATAAAACCATTATAAATTTAATAATGTAAAAAATTGGACAATTTATAAAATATTATCTGTATTTTATTTAATTCTAATCAAATATATATTTATATTAAAACTATTAAATATTAGCTGAATGTGAATAAATTTGTCAAAATTATAATAAGTAAAATAAATTATTTTTATACTAATAAATCTATTTTTATAAAATAAAAATACTAATTGTTAGCAGTTGTATTTTTTATATCAAGACAGGCATAATGTATATATGATTTATTGTATTTATTATTTTTTATTAGTTTGACACATTAATTTATAATTTTTCTATTTAACATATAAACTTAACTAAAATATACTAATTTACACTAATATGATAAAATAATGCATCTAACACCTCATATACTTATAATTTTTTATCAGTTTGATACTTTTACTAATAATTTTTTATTAATTAAATTCTTATGATATTACATATCAAATTCTGTATTATGTATGCTAATAAAAATTTTAAAATTATATTTTAATTAAATTTAGATAGTAAAATAATAAAATTTTAAATTAAAATGTCAGACTGTTTAAAAATGGCAAATATGAAAGTTCATGCATGTATTACGCCGTCAACAAAAATACAAAACTAATTGTGCCACACTAGTAATAAAAAAATGAAGAAGAATCAGCATGCATTAAATTTAATGACAGATGTTGGTTTGTTGTTGTTCGACAGATTAAGCAACTGATATCAGGAAAAGATGCAACCATGTGACATATAGATTGGACATATATATGCAACCTGTACCCAATTTATTTATTTTTTTTGCAATAGTGCTCCAAAGTTCTATATGAATCAATTTTAAATCTGTTTTCAGGATTTGCTGGCCAACTTGTGTAGTTCATCAATCAAATCTCTACAACTCATTTTTCTTTTTTAACAACAATCTTTACAATTCTTTATTCATAGCATAGCTAGCAATAGCATGTGTATGTGTATAAAAAAAAAAAAAATAATAGACAGAAAGATGACAAGTGGCTTCTTTAGCAACTACCAATACCTATTCCAAGACAGCAAGATTTAAAAATGCTTTGGACTGCCTCCAACTTGCTGTCTTCTGAATAAAATTTGAAAAGTAAAGTCTAAAGATTAATATACAAACATTCAATTATTAATTTAATGGGTTTAATTATCTCAGAATGTACAATTAAATATTAAAAAAAGTACGAATTTAATGTCTAGTAAGTTTAGGGTTTGACATAAATGAAGCTTCTAGGTCAAAGACCAAGATTAGCAATTAATTAATTAATTAAATTAATGACAAGTTATGTTGTATGTTATTTGTAGGTAGATTGAAGAGACACGCTAAATCCCAAAAGAAAAATATGTTAGTGAAAGCTAAAACTTGTCAGCATGTTGGTGAGCGAGAGCATCCAAATGAAAACGTACTCATCACCGAAGACAATCTTAGATTCTTAACAAGGCCTCCTAGATCATCTAGAGCTTCTATTTGATATCATTTATATTTTTTATTTTTATTCTCTAGCCGGTTAGATCTTATTTATGTTTTTATTTTTCAAATTTAAATAGAATATTTTTTTAGAAAATAAACTACAAAACTTTTTAAAATTTTTAAAATTGTGAATATTAATTTTTCTATTTTAGAGAGTGATGAAAATATTTTACTGATATAATTTATTTTAAAAATAAAAATATTTCTACGTGTCAGCACCACATAATGTTCCCATCAGCGCCACATAGAACGAAGTTAACGGTGTTAAACGTATATACTGAAAAGTGTGTAACGACTAAAATATGTACTTAAAAGTGTCAAAAAAAATTACACATTTAAAAGTTTAAAATCGTAAAACCACATGGTGATTTTCCGTATTTTTTCCAAAGAATTTTTTCTAACACATCAGAAGCAATCTGATTATGCAATATATCAATTTGAATTGTACTAGATTCTTCGTTATTATCATGCAATGAATCACAATATGATGTTGAAAAAATATCTTACGATATGATGTTGAAAAAATATCACACGATATAAATTCTAGATTTGATCAAATTCCATATATGTTGGATCACTTAATGACTTTCTTTGAATGAAATTGTGTAATGCCATTAGCGCAATCACAATATCTCATTGTGTGTTAAATGAATATAAAGCCATGAGGCACAATATTTTCCATTTGACTTTCCAAACACCAAATGTTCTTTCAATATAATATTATAGTGATGAATGCCAAAAATTGAAAGTTTCTTTAAGCCCTTTTAGCCATCATGTTAAAATTTAGGTAAACATCATTTGATTTTTTTTTTGTAAGGTCCATGATATCTTTCTATTGATATCCAATATCAACCAAATAATACTTTCCTGCATATTTTACCAACAACAGATAAGAATAACTGATGCAGTGAGTGAGTATGAAAAATAAGACATACACATCTAAACCTTAAAAAATGGCAAATTAATTTTAATCATAAAAACCTAAATGCAAATTTATTAGAGGTAATTGTATTATTTCTTGAGTGAATGAAAATAAGAGAACATTGCTCCCTATTTATGGGGTGGTACAACCTAGTAATTCCAAACTATATAGGAGAATCCTAACTAAGATAGGAAAGTAATAATCTAACTAAAATAGAAATAAAATCCTAATTAAACTAGAAAATGAATAACATAAGCCTATAATTATGCAAGCATTGACTAAATAGGAAAAATAGCTTTAAGCCTTGCAGGATGCATGTTTAGACTTCTATCACTCGGTGCAATCCATATAGGTCTTAGCTAAACGTTCTACATCAATCCTTTCCACTTGAGAAAAATTCAATCTGAAGTTATTTGGAATATTTGGATACAATGGTTCATCACTCGAATAGAAGGGGTAAATATCAACTTTGAACAATACTGAATGTCTTTGAAATTCTTATGCTATTTGACAAATCAATAATATATGCATTATGATTAATCGATCTCCTTCAAAATCTTGTAAGGACCAAACTTTTTAGGTTGTAGCTTATTCTAAGTGCCAATTGAAAATTGCTCCTCTCACAAAACACCATCACAATATCATCTATCTCAAGTACTTGAACTTTGTAAAGTTTATCAACTACTCTCTTATGTGACATTAGCTCACTCAATCTTCTTCCTGACCTCTCTTGCACTATTTGCCATTATTATGCCATATTTTATGTCACACACTCAGACTTGGCACCTTTGGTAGCTTGATTAGATCAAGGGCATGCTAAAGTGCTTTCATATAGACAATAAAAAAATGGTGTTTTCTCATAGTCCTATGAATAGCACTATTGTAAGTAAATTTTGCCTGTGCATTGATTTTCCACTACTTTAATCCATCTTTACATATGCTACATATTAGATTGCCCAAGATTCTATTGATAACTTTTATTTGACCATCTATTTTAGGATGTGTTATGTTGCAGTAGTTCAAGGAGAGTCAAAGATCTTCCATAAAGTCCTTAAAAAATGGACAAGGAACTTTTTACATGGAATAATCTTAAGCATACCATATAGATGAACAACCTCTCTAAAAATGGCTTGGCAATACCATTAGTGTTTGAGGCCTTTTTACATAGAACAAAATGTGTTATCTTGGAAAACCTATCAACAATAACAAAAACATAATACATGCCTCACTGAGTATGAGGTAATCCAAGGTTAAATTCCATAGATAGCTTTTCTATAGATAATAAATAGTACTTAACCTCAATTGTAAAAATGGTCTTGTCTCCACCCAAATGCTTTAAGTCATGAATAATCTTCCCACTTAAAGATGATTTAGGAATGTAAAGTTAGTTCCTCGCATTAAATAATCATCATGAACATGAAAGTCTTTATAAGGTTAATTCGTAATACACTTTTCCATATTTGATGAAAATCCTTATCAATTCTATATTCTTCTTTTAAATGTTGAAAACTCGCAATTTCGTACTTAAAATGATAAGTAAATTAGCACACCGACTCAATGCATCATTACTTTGTTCTATACTTCTAAATTTGCTTCAGCTTAAGAGTAAACTTTTATAAAAATTATGACCATTTGACATGCATATTTTTATAAATCCATTTTTAACTACTTAAATGCTTCAATACATCATGGTCCAAGTATAAAACAATTTCTTACCTAACCAGTAATGCTCTTATGTCCTTAAAACATGTACTATAGAGTAGAACTCTTTATTATAACTAGTCCAATTACTTCTGACATCACTGAATTTTTTGCTAAACAATGCCACTAGTCTTTTCTTTTGAGAAAGAACAACTCCTATTTGCATGCCACTTGCATTACAATCCCTTTTAAATAGCTTACTAAAATCTGGTAATGCCAATACTGGGATAGTATATAACTTTTCATTCAAGATTATAAAGGCAACATCAACTTCTTTTCCTTATTTGAACTTCCCTTTCTTCAATAATTATATAATTAGAGCTACTATGCTACTAGAGTTTTTCACAAAAGAGTCATAAAAAGTTGTCAATCCATGAAAGCTTCGAACATTGTATCATAATTTTTGGAGTAGGCCATTCTTTGATGGCTCTAAATTGTATCATATACACGTGCCTACATGTAATAACCTTTTTTTTTTTTTTAGGAGGGGAGGGGGGGGGGGGGGGGGGGGGAAAC
>CATIWM010203693.1:0-14394 GCA_949671775.1 Mallotus repandus | reverse complement strand
AAAAAAAAAAAGGTACTTTTGGAGTGAAATTGAAGTTCCCTCACCTACTGCTCTAATTGAGTTTGAGGATGGCAAACCTTTTTGCTTGCATTGGCAGATAACTCTCACTGATCACTAGCAACTCTCCATTTAAGAAAAATAAAGCTTACCTTCCTGTCTTGTGTGCTAAGACTTACATAAGATCTCTCATATAACTGCTAAATTTTATATATAGAACATAATAAAAGGTTGATTATTCAATACACTTTTAATATCGTTCAAAAAAAATAATTAAGTGTCAATATTTTACAAGAAAGACAATAAAATGATAATTTTCGTATACATTTTCGCTATCAATAAAAAAATTTTATCTCACAATGAAAAATTATAAGTATGGTTCATCAGAAAAAGCAAAGCTAATTTTTGGGAGCTCAATTAGACCAAATTCAATGCCATTAATTTTTTCATTTGATGACTTAAGCAATCATCATTACATGACTTAACTGCTTAAATCTTCACATGGCTTCATGGGGGCTATAAGGATATGTTATTGTATGGGATTCTAAACTCATGATTTCAAAGAATTCAATTATTAATTTTATGTATTTCAAGAGGAACATATTTTGATGAATTGAAAATCTGTCAACAGTAAGTAAATACAAAAATTAGCTAAACTAGTGTGAACTATATATTATTAGATAAGTAACTTCGATTTTTTTTTAATTTTGTTAATCAGTACTTAAAAGTTAGAACTAAAATCAAAAGAAACAGTGATTAAGTAGGTAATGTTTTATCAAGTCAGGTGTTATAGAGAGTCTCAATATCAAATCCCCGCCACCCCACTAAAATATTGCAATAGGCCAAAAACAAGTATGTAATTTACTAATTCGAACATATTTTTTAACCAAACATATAAAATAATAAATACAAATAATTAATTAGTAGATTAACAAAAAAATACAAAAGGTTAACAAGAAAATTAACATATGGAACTTTAGTGCAAAAGGGTAGTTTTATTTTTAAAGTTCCCTCATTTAAATGATGCTTATATCATTTTGAAATAGAACTTGTACCTTCTATTGACTATAATCTTTGCTTCAACCAACTTCTTCCTTCAGGAAGTGAATCCATATGTGAGAGCTAAAACCAAACAAAATAACTAATATATCAGAAGTTTGGCACCAAACTCCCTCTTGCAATAAACATATAAGCCTCATAATAATCTTGCATTCTCACACAAGCCACAAGCCTTCTTTATTCTCCTCCCTATCCCTTTCTTCTACAAAACCTTAACCTCAAAAGCTCTCTACATTGCATCTCTAATATCTCCACCATTATTTGCCTTTTGTCACCCACAATTTGCACAATTAGTTCTAGCCATTGCATGCATGGAGTTGTAGAGGAGCCCTAGCTACATCTTGCATAAATCCTTTCCAATATCCTATAAAGGTAAGTATATAATATATATATATATATATATGTGTGTGTGTGTGTATATGACTCTTGATGATACTATATATATGATATTTATGCCTAAATGTATGTAGGTATTGGTGATTTTCAGGGCTCCTTGCAACTCCAAGAACCACCTTTATCTATTGAAGGGTACTCTTTTATCTTCTCCAATAATTCCTTATTGTTCTCTAGCTTTTTCTTTTTCACATGATAAGTGAATCTTTCAAGATTTTATTATGGAAAAAAGTTCATATGGCATCAATGGGAGAAAGAGCCAGTGACCTTAAATAAAACTTGTAGTTGTCTCTTTGGAAGAACATCAAAGATACATATATACATTTAGTGCAAAAGGGTAGTTTTATTTTTAAATTCTATGAAAGAGATCAATTTTTCTTCTAAAGCTCTTGATCATTTACATACATTTTGTGTAGCCATTGAAGAATTATTTCTCATGTTACTATATTTTTACAATGGAAAAAAAAATTGTGCATTTTTTGTTGTTAGCAATTTATTAAACATGTATTGATTCTAAGCCATTTTGCTTCATACAGTTGATTTTTTAGTAAAATTTTAGTCCAAGATGGGAGAAATGTCAAGCTTCCAGTTAGGTGTTATTGGTGCACTGTTCCTTTCAGTGGCATCATCTGTCTCCATTGTCATTTGCAATAAAGCTTTGATGAGTAATCTTGGCTTCCCTTTTGGTACGTAATTACCTTCTCTTATCTTCTCTCTTTACCAACAGCATTCTTTTCATTTATATGCTCGAAACTAAAAATAATTGTGCTATTACATTTGTACATGTGTACATACTTGTATCAGTTCGAACCATTAAATTATACAATTTTTCAAAAAAAATATTTATATCCAATGACTGCAAGAACTTTTAATATTTATGAATATTTTTAAATGATTCTTAATTAATTATTGTTAATATTTGTTCTTTTTTTTTTTTGGTTTAAACTTTGTTTATTGTTTTGGGTGTTTTTAGCAACAACTCTCACTAGTTGGCACTTGATGGTGACTTTCTGTACACTTCATTGTGCTCATCGTTTCAACTTGTTCGAGTCCAAGTCCATTGACATGAAGACTGTGATGCTGTTTGGCATTCTTAATGGTGTCTCCATTGGATTGCTTAACTTGAGCCTTGGATTCAATTCCATTGGATTCTACCAGGTAACAACCCATTTTTCATATCTCAACCATCTACATTAATTCAGACCAATTGATTTACATCACCTCAGCAGTTGTCATTGGAATTAACGTTTGTTATATCCTTGTACTAACAATTTTTTTTTCTTGTTACATTGCAGATGACCAAACTTGCAATCATACCATTCACTGTTCTATTGGAAACTATTTTCTTGAAAAAACAATTCAGGTTACTGATATATATATATATATATATATATATGTCTATTAGTTTCAATATTGAACCAGAATTTTTCTAAAACATTAGAATAATTTTCTTTACTTATGAACTTTATTGCAGTCAGAACATTAAGCTATCTCTCTTCCTATTGCTTGTTGGAGTTGGCATTGCCTCTGTGACAGATCTCCAGCTTAATTTTCTTGGAACTGTTCTCTCTTTGCTAGCCATTGCAACAACCTGCGTTGGACAAATTGTATCCTTTATTATCTTCTTAATTGTCCAAACCATCAGTATTTAGAGTATACAAGATTCTAATTAACCTAGTTCGACTCTGAAAGGACAACAAGAACAGTAAAAATTTCTCAACAAATAGACATTCTTAGTGCACGAAACTCTCAGCTTTATAAGCATTTGCAATTTTTTTATCATTGACAAAAAGTTCATTTCTTAACTTAATTTTTAATTCAGCTGACAAATACAATACAAAAGAGGCTTAATGTGTCTTCCACACAGCTGCTTTATCAATCAGCCCCATTTCAAGCAGCTATTCTTTTTGTCTCTGGACCTTTGGTTGATCAATTTCTCACCAAAAAGAATGTGTTTGCACATAAATATTCTCCTATAGTCTTGGTATGTCAAATTATTTTAATTTTTTTTAATTTTTTCAGTATATTAATAATTTAGTGGTCGAATATCTATCTTGTAAATATATATAACCTATTAGGATTATACTGGTGCCCAAAAAAATATTAGAATTTAAACCTTTTTACGATTACATTTTAAAGAGATTTCGAGATTATGGTGATAATGATGATATATGAAATTCTATTTATGTGCGTGTGCGCAGGCGTTTATCATCCTCTCATGCCTAATATCAGTGGCAGTGAACTTTAGCACGTTCATGGTTATAGGGAAGACATCACCAGTCACATATCAAGTGCTTGGCCATCTAAAGACATGCCTTGTTCTTGCATTTGGGTATACTCTACTACATGATCCTTTCACAATCAGAAATATCATTGGTATACTAGTTGCTATCTTTGGCATGGGCTTATACTCATACTTCTGCACCCAAGAAAACAAGAAGAAACAATCTGTTGACCTTTCTTTGGGTCCTCAGGTAATGCTCCCTCCCCCTCTCCTATTCTCTTCTATATCAATTTCAATAACTGTTCAAACATTGGATATGGGCTTGGACATGGGCTGAAATTTATACATACATATAGGTGGGAACTGAAAATATATGTTTTGTTTCAGATGAAGGAAAAAGATAGCACACCACTATTGGGAGTACAAGATAAAGATACTCATGAGGTGAAGAAATCAGCAAAGGATTCTCTTGTTTAAGTAAATAGATTTTTTTTTTTAATCGACTATAAAAGGGTTATGTGTATGATGAGGGTGTTGTTTGTCTAAGACATTTTGTTGGGTGTAAGTACATGATTTTGATTCTTTCAATAAAACAGTATTTCTTCCCTTTCTCTCTTGTTCAAATTCATTTAAAACCTTTGCTACCCACTTATGAACATTTCTCAATGGAAATAATTGATACATATTTTTTTATCAGTTATTTGGGGTATGCATAAAAGAAATGCTGCTTCTCAGTTTTTTTTTTAAAAAAAATCAGAACTCGAGTTTGAGACACCCACATATCTCAATTGCGATACCTCTTCCTTCATAATTTAGAAAAAAATTTATTTTAGTACATGATCATTGAACAAGTGATATTCTTTTAATTGTAAATAGATAATTAATTAAAGAAGTATTTCTAAAAATTATTGATATCGCGAGTAGCCACATAAATGTTTATCCTAAAGAAAATATCATGTCACACCTTGGAGGCTAATCCAAAGTCCAAACTCAACAGAAGACTCTTTGAAGCAGTGTGCACTCTACACTGAGCTTGTCCAGTTCATCTCTTTGATGGATAGTTCCTGAGATAAATATTCAAATTTACAAACCGACTACTTAAGAAAAAATATTAAAATTTTTAAAAGTAAAATTCTTATTTATGAATTTAAATTCTTATTAATTGGTTAGTTATATATCTAAATTTTTACTTTAACATATCACAAATTTAAATTTATAATTTTATTATTTTTGAACATTTTTTAAATTTTTTCATATTTGTATGAAGGTATTTTTTTTAAATATTTTTAAGAATTAGAAATAATGAAAGTATACAAAATTTAATCAGATTATTGCGTGGTCAATGAAGCAAAGAAGATCCAAAAATTATATACACAACAAAAATTTATAATTTCAAATGTTTAATAAATTAAAGTGAAAGTTAGAATATATAAATAACTTATTAGTAAATCTTTAAGTATTTAAATACATACTCAATTAATATATTTCAAACATCATGGATAAATACTATATGCGGAGAAAAATTAATTCTTTACGACCTGCATATGGGATAACTAATCCATTAAATTGTAATCATTATTTTTTTTTTTTTAGGAAAATGAATATATAAAAGAAAAAAATCAAACTACAACCAAGTCCGCCAATGCGATCTCTTCTAAAGCAGAAGGAACGCAATGAAACCAACTCATAATTGATTTTTCTCTTTCACGTATGCTTAGATCCAATACCTTCATCTAACCTAAAACACACATTGATATGGACATTAAAGAAAAAGGTTCCATGTTTCAATTGCTAACAAATACTTTTTCTTCCTTTAACAGATTGAATTGAAAGTGACTATTTTTTTTATTATTATTAAAATACGTTTGGCTAGCTTACTATGAAGTATCCACCAATTATTATTATTATTATTATTATTATTATTATTATTATTATTATTATTATTATCAGACAACTTAAATATAAATAAACTTTATAATAATAATATTTTTAAATTAAATAAAAATTAATTTTATAAATTAACAATAATAAAATTCAACTTTAAAAAAGAGTGACCTCGTGCTAGTAAGGAAGTAATCAAATAATAACTTCTCTCCAAAAATATTTTAAGGTGTAAGTTTCGATTTCTATGGTCGTCGACCTTCTTATTAAAAAAAAGTGTAGTCAAATAGTAACTTATTTTTAAAAATATTCTGAGATGTAAAGTTAGATTTCTGTTGTCGACTACTTTTTTTAATAAAAAAGTGATGTGAAAAGTGGCTCTTAGTTTAATCTTGACCCTGACTTACATATAAATGATAAAATATCCTCAAAAGAAGCCTTGTAAGTTGTAACCCGGCCTACTACATGACATGGATGATGGATCATATTAGGTAACATTCGAAAATATAAATAATTTTAGGCATGCTTCAATTAATTTATCAAGATAAGTTTAAAGTATATGATTCAAGTTCATTCTACCCTTAAGTTTTTTCATATAATACAATAAAATGCAGTCACGAGAACTAGCGATGTTGAGTAGATTTCAATATTCATATGGGTAGGTAAGCTTCCAAATTCCACTTAACTATTCAATCAATTGCTTTAAAATTAGGATTTGTTGAATTTTTTGTCACATTTTAGCCAAGTAAGATTCCAACAAAACACAACTTAGGTAGGAAAGATTGGTATGGTGATGTCTAAGAAAATGACATTTTTCATGAAATTTTTATTGTTAGTATCTTACCTTTGTCACGCTATACCTTTTGCACACGTAATTGGGTTTAGCATTGCTTAGTCAAAAGATTATACTCTAAAAATTGGCTCTACACATACTTATATGGTCAAATCAAATTGATAATGATGGTATGCTCAACGGTCTTCGTGGGTTCAATTTCAAACTGAATTAAATAGCAAAAAAAAAATAAATCAGATAAAAATTAATTTAAATATAACTTAATTGACATAAAACTTTTCTCTTGAAATATTTTGATAGTTTGCAATTGATTTTTTCATTCTAAGTAAAAAAATTAAAACCAAATAAAATAAACTATTTAATTTAATTAAAATTTTCTTTTTATTCCATTAGTAAAATTTATATATAAATTATATCTGAATTGAACTAAATTAGTCAAAATTCAATATACTCTATGTCTCCATCAATTTATAAATATATATATATATATATATATATATATATATATGAGTATGAGTGCTATTTTAATAAAAAAAAAAATTTGGTGCTATTACTTTTTCACTCGAATTTCTGAAATAAATTGAATTGATTATCTAAAATTCACAATAGAAAATCAATTGATTGACTCTTTCAAATCTAGACTCTCAATTTGAGATCTCATAGTCATGCTAAGGACGACCCAAAATAAATAACTATTAATTCATAATTGCAACTTGATACTATGTCCTACTAATTAAAGTCAAGTTGCTACTATGTCAAAATTAGCCATTGAACCATTGAAAAGTTAAAGAATGCTACTGTAGAACAGAGTCAACCACCAAAGCTAAATGACACTCATTGCCTAACAAGAAAAGGAACAGGTAAATTTTTGAGGATTTGATGAGCTATGTTTGTAATAAAGCATAGGAAATTGCTGCAAAATTTGATTGGTATTTCAATTAAAGGTGAAGGAAGTGGTCTTGGTCCTGGGTTTCCTCGGTCAATAATTACCTGAGTGAGTATTTATAAACAGTAAATTTTGTGTTCGTTTAAACAAAAAATGGAAGTAGTGTGTGTGACTTTTGATGTGTGTGTGACTTTTGATGTATAATGGGGTCGATACGGATTCTTAGTGAAGTTTGGCATGGCCAAATACATACTTTTACCCCTGAACTTTACCATATATATATGTGTGTGTGTGACTTTTGATGTATAATGGGGTCGATACGGATTCTTAGTGAAGTTTGGCATGGCCAAATACATACTTTTACCCCTGAACTTTACCATTTTAACTTATATCACTTCTCAACTATTTTTTTAATCAAGTACATATTTTAACTTTTATTTTGCACTTATCTAACCTATATAACACAACAAATCAACGCGTTTATGATACTTTCTCTTATGTATACTGACAAATACTGACATGGACCAATCAAAATAAACCAACTAAACAACAATCACCACTACAATAATTCACATGAACTTTAAAGAAAAAAATAAAAAGTGAGGGACTAAACTGAAAGTTCTATCATCTCCTTCATTCTAAAGTTTCGGTCACTCAATGGGAAAAAATATAACAGTAGCCAACAAACTTAATTCATGAAACTGGAAAACTCCATTGGCGAGGAAAATGATTTCCAAAAATATCACCATGAAGGTTGAATCATGAATCACCTAACCCTACAAAATTTTCAGTCTAAAGATCATCAATTTTTTCCTTTTTTATCTGCTAATATTCATAACCCAAATCCCTAAATACCTTAAAATCTCAAAAGGCCAAATCATAGAAATAAATTCAGCTTCTATTGGTCTCCTTGATTTGGCCACTTCACCTACTCCTGTTATTCTCATCAAAACACAAAATTGTTCTTTTTTTTTTTCTTTCACTTCTTCTTCTTTTTAATCAAGCAGGCACAATAAAAATTATACGTAAGAAAATCTTTTCATCAAGTTTTTCTTTAAGCAAAAGAAGTTTGCCTTAAGGTTGGAACCTAATAAAAGTTGTGTTTTTTTTTATTAAAGAAATTGATGATTTTCTTGGTGACATTAGAAGATGCTGTCATTCAAAGACGTAATAAATTTTTGGATTATTCTTCTTCATATTCTTCAAATTATGGCTAGAAAATTAATAATTTTTACTTTAAGTCTAAAAAATTACTTGATATTGGTTTGTTATTTTTTCCAATTTATTTTTATTTTGGGTGAATCATTCAAAACTCTACTAAGTTGTAGATGTTAATGATGAAAATCTATTTGATAATGCAATTTTCGTGATTTTGATTTATTAGAACTTAGAAAAACTTGAGGATATAATATTTGAAGATGATAGACTTAGTCTATTAATGCCAACTGGGTGAACATATGGTGGTTTGGATGGTGGCATAAGGTGGTTCGCACAAATGCTAAAAGAGAGGAAGAAAATGAGTTTGCTTATAATTTTGTCAAATTACAATTTAATCTTTTTCACATATATTGTTCCATTTGGGTACAATATTTGCACAAGGCAACATATTTGTTTAGCTTCACGTGCTTCACAATGCGTGGTTCCACGCTCTTTATCCACTCTGGCATGTGATGAGCTAAATAAATAAATTAATTGATTTTAAAAGTTAAATTGTTTCAAAATAAAAGTTGAAATATGTAATTGGTTAAAAAATAGTTGAAAAAGTGATAAATGTTAAAGTGGCAAAGTTTAGGAGTGAAAGTAGGCATTTGGCCGTTTGGCATTGCCATTGACACTTTTTTTAATTCATTTTTTTGAATTCAACTATAAAAAAAAAAAATATAACTTAGAATATTTTTTTCATCTAATGTCCTCAGTTACGATTATAAGGGCTTTAACTATTTTAAAGTTCAAATCAGATAGACGCACGAAAGAAGTTAAACTTTCCTAATACTTATTTTCTTCATGTATAAAACTTGAATTTTAAATATTATTTAAGAGAATTTAAATTTCTTATTACTTGAATAAGCAAATGTTAATTATTAATTATAATATTTTATTAAAAGTATATGAAATTAAATAGAAATAGTAAAGAAAAATAATTTTTTCAAAAGTTGGGTTTTCTATATTAATGTCAAACAAATCCTTAGATGATGGTTATAAAATTGATAATTAAGAAGCATCCCTTTTGATGTTGTTTCCTACCAGAAAACATCTTTAACAACCAAAAAAAAAAAGTGCAATAAATTTTAGCATTGATTTTGCATCCATGCCAAAATTTTATAGCTGTATTGATTCAATTTCTTTTTTTCTTATTGTTGTTTTGCAAAACATAAAACATGTCGACATAAAACATTACAGTTCGTGTTGATTGTCAATCCCAATATGAAGTGAAAAAAAAAACTTCCTCCGTCCCATAATATTTGACAAAGTTACTTCCACATACAAATTAAGAAAATTAGTTAATTATAGTTATTTTGTATACTTTTACCATTTTGTTACTAAAATATCCCTATTTATATTTTTCATTTTATCAAGTGTGAAACATTGCTTATTTAATGTTTTTGATAAGATGACAACTCATAGTGAATTAAATATCTTATTAATTTAAAAAAATACCACCAATATTTAATGATAAAAAAATTTGCATTAGTATTTACAAATTAAACGTCACTATTATAATAAAAAAATTGAAAATACCGCCAAAAAAAATTTTACACTAGTATTTGAGAAAGAAATGACACTATTTTAAGAAAATATATAAAAATTCCACCAAAATAGATTTGGAGTTTTGATTTTCCATTGGTTTAACTTTAGAGAATAGTAGATGAATAGTTATACAAAAATAGTGATAACAAGAGTATTAGTATAACAATAAAATGGCATTGAAACTTCAATATATTTATTAAACATATAAATTTAAAATAAAAAAATTAGTGGCATTATCAATGTAATTAATAAGGGTGTTATAGACATTTGTTTAATCAACTCTCATTCTAAAATGGAAAGTGGACAAAATTTTGGAATATTCTAAATAGTAAATTTTGCCAAATATTATGAGACGGAGGAAATAATTTTTTAAAAATACCTAAAAAATATGGTAATAGAAATAAAAGTTTCATGTTCATTGGTAAATCCAAGGAAAACATATAAACCTTGGAAAGCAAGTTTTAAATATTTTTTATAAAAAATTTAAATTTAAATTTAAATTTTTACAATAAATATTTAATTATTGAATTACTAATTCAATAACATGTTATACTATTATATTTTATCTTGATGTGATCTAATTATTTTATCTAGATTCATTAAATATTTTCACGCACTAAAATTTTTAAATTTCAACTTAATTTTTAAAAATTATTTATATTTAGAGTTCGCTAAACATTAATTAATCTAGTCTAATTCAAATAGAACTATAAGAATGAAAAAAAAAATTTAATAATTGATTTAAGACTATTACATGATTTTAATTAGAGACGTCGCTGAATAAAAAAAAATCATCATCACTCAATTTAATGATTATTAGTAAGCTGACGTTAGGTTGGTTCGGGTTTGAAATTGAACTGAAACCAGACAAAATCATAAGAGGTTCAAAATTGGGAGAGGGCCAATTTTAAAGTTGGTCCTCCTCTTATGGAACGAAAATAGATGGTTTCAATTTTAAATTAGTTGATTTCGATTTCAAACCATAAAATTTTAAAAAAGTCGAATGATAAATCAGCCAAACCAAACTTTTAGTCGCTTGAACCATAACTGGACAATTAAAATCATCCTTGAACTGAGAAGGAGGTCAATTTCAATTTAGTTTCATGTTTAATTGAATCGAAACCGGTCAGTTACAAATAATAAGTACCTTAATTATCGGTAATTTTAAAAATATAACTAATATAAAAAGACAAAATACAAATTATGTGCACCGCTAGAATAGTAGGTCTTTACGCTAATGTAACGGTGCACATGATTCGTGTGCTATTTTTATATAAAAATAGGTAAGGTAGATGATATGATTGATTTGAAAATAATATTCAATTTGAATACCTAAGTTGTAAATCATTCACCTCTTCATCATAAATATAGATAATAATTTTAATATTTTTATATTATAATGTATTTGAGATACAATGGATATACATTTGGTAGTTGGAAATAATTTGACCAATTACCCTTTTTTTCCATAGTGCATGAAGGGAAATTATATTTACAACACACAGTCGAACAACAACATATTGAATTGATTGTGATGATGGTCACTATAATTTTAACTTTAAAGTTTGACCAAACTTACATTTGATTTCTATTTTTTTCGTTGCTCAATTTGGCTAATTTTGCCCTAAACTCTAATATCTAGTTGTTTAATTTTTTTTTATCTAAATCCTGATATATAGAATCCACTAAATTCTAATTAACACAATTTAATTCGGACGAAATTATAAGAAAAATAAAAGAATTTCCAATAATTAATTTAAAATAATTATATATATCACAACTTATATGCAAAACGTTATTTGAGTACAAATGATTTTCTACCAGATTATTGGTGTCCTTTAATTGTTCATTGTGCATGACAAGTGAGGTAAAAGCTGAAGAGACTTTATATTTAAAGAAATAAGGATATTTTATAATTAAAAATTGTTAAAAAAAAATTAGAATAATAAAACATGTTACTATTTCATTTAAATGAATGGAAACGTGATAAAATTATGGTCACAAAAAAAAATACACATCTTAATATTTAATTGCTATTTAAATTACTAATTAATGTTATGACTAAAAAGATAAAATGCAAAGAATAAATTTTTTATTGCAATAATATTTTTTACATTTCAAAACAAGACTAGTTAATTTGAAATTTTTTAACAAAATAATTCTCAAAAAATATTAGAAATAAGAAAAAATCAGCTAAAAGAGCAATATTATAACCGTTAATCATTAAAAATATCAAAAGATATAAATTTAAATTCTATTGTCAGTTTAGTTTTTATCTATTTGAATAAGTTATTGTATGGATTCAAAAAAAAAATCTCACACAATATATTAATAATCTTTTGAAGACATTTTAATTATTAATCTTTTCTTCACTTCTACATTTAAATTTATTTATTATTGAATCATTAAACAGTTTTAAATTAATTACTAAATATAGTTGGCTATTTATCATAAGCCATAGCTACTAATTTAAATGATCGTGGTCACCATTATCAAATAAATCATCAATTTATGGTTGAATGCCATGGGGTACTCATAGGCTATATTCAAATTATTCATAAAAAATTAAAATGGCAGAATCATCTAAAATATAATATATATATATATATATATTTTTTTTTTATTAAAAAATATTAAAAATATATATACTTATTGGTCGGAGGCGCCGCCCACGTGGATGCTTCAGAGCCGAAAGTTGCCTTTTCTCTCTCACTCTCTCTTATCTTCTTCTTCCATAAGCTAACAGCTCATTTTGTTTCTTTACCGCACAAATCATTATTTTTAACAATTATATATAATTATTATTATTATTATTGTTATAGTTAGTTACTATATAATTTCCAAAAAAAAAGTTACCATATATTAATTGCAAATAGTCTTAAATGCCACTGAGTAATTTGTTTTTTCTAAAATTATAGACTTTTTTTATTCATCTTAAATTATAGACTATTTTTATTTTAGAGTGATAATTAATTTGTGATAATTAATTTATTTCATATGAAATTTTGTTAAAATTAATTAAATTTTATGAAATTAAATAGATTGTATATTATTGATAGAGGAATGAATGAGAACAAATAGTTTATAATTATATTAATCATATTTTTTTAATTTATATAAAAATTAAAATAAACTAATCGTCAATTTACATTTTGTATGAACTGTAATTAATATATAATTTAAATTTATTTAAAAATAAATAATTAAATAATTTTAATAAAGTATAAATTAATCAAATAACTTATAAAAGTGAGCATTTAAAAACTCATTATAATAATTTTATTTGGTTATTTTTTTATTAATAATACATGTATTTTTAATATATATGGTAAATTTTTTGAACCTTAAACAAAAGAGAAAAGGATGTTCTTAGTTGAATAAAACATATGGAGATGTTTTAGGCAAAGGAGAAGATATATATATACATATTGATAAAATAGAAAAGTGGTGTTTTATATATAATAAAATTATAGTGTTTTAGATGAAATAGAAAATGTATATTTCAAAATTAGGAAATTTTTATATTTTTTATAAAAATTATTGTAAATTTTAAGTAATTTAATACATAAATTTTTAAGAGTGAATGTTGAATTATATAGAAATACATTTGTCAAATTTTGAAATTAATGATTTTAAAACTCAACATTTAATATATATATATACTAGTAAATAATCACGTGAATAAAAAATTTATTTGACTCGTAATATATAGTAAATAAATAATTAACCATATTATTATTATTATTATTATTAAATAAAAATTTTAAAAATAATGACATTGGTATTTATTTATATAATAATTTAATATTAACTTAATATAGTTACAATTCATTATAGTTTTTATAAATATTTTATTTAAATAATTATATGATATTACTTCAATATTTTTTATAATTAATTTTTCTCAACTCTGGAACTGATTTTATATAAAAAAATATTATGGTTATAATTAATCATAAGACAATAAAAATTATTAGTTATTTGTTAATAAAAATTAAAAATAATAAAAGTTATATTTTTTTTATATACCAATTTAAATATTACAATCCTATTGAACTTATAATTTATTATAATTTTAGTAAAAATTTTATTTGAACTATGATACCTTATTATCTCAATATTTTTTATGTTAATACTTTTGTTTACAAAAAAATTAATCTGATGCCATTTTTTAAGTTTAACTAATAATTAAATTATAAATATTAATTAATTTAATTTTAACCCTTTTTTGTTAAATTTTATAAAAATATCTAAAAACGATAATTATACTACTTTTTTTTATAGAAAATATACTTCCAAATAAATTATATACTCTATTTTTTATTTATTAATTTTAAATTTATAAAAATATCTACTTTTAAAAAAATTATATAATTTTCCTATTTTTATAAAATTTATTAATTTTAATTTTAA
>CATIWM010203692.1:0-21433 GCA_949671775.1 Mallotus repandus | reverse complement strand
ATCCTTTCATTATGTTTACTGTTTAGCCTGATTATACGTGGTTGGTTCATAAGTTAAGAAATTTATTGTTGTTCAATGAGTAAGAAAGGCTTAGCATTTAATATATATATATATATATATATATATATATATATATATGCTAAAATTATTAAAAGGTTGTTATAATCCAAATTTTTACAAATTATAAAAATTAAATTCTGGGATTTGCAGTAATAATAAATATTTTATTAATTTTGATATTTGATTATTAGTGAAATTAAATTTTGAGTTCTTGTGTCGATTATTATTTTAATATTATTGACTTAGTGTATTTTAATACACTTTAAAAAAAATTTTAAGTGTGTAAATATATATATGTGTATTTTGGGGGAAATAATAAAATTTGAGATATTATTGTTTAAAAAAATTATTATTTAATTTTTTATTATTACTATTATGTTAAAGTTATTATTATTATTATTATTATTATGTTAAAGTTATTATTTATTAGTAAAAAGAAAAGAAGAAAAATGTGAATGGCAGCAACCCCCGTTTTCTCTTCTTATTTTTCTTTTTCTTCTTCTTGTTGATTGCGCAACCAGCCACCCAAGCCTGCCAGCCACCGTCCGAACCACCAGTGCCACCACCAGATCACCACCAGACAGTCAGCTCCACCTCTCGTCGTCGCCGTTTTCTTTTCTCTCTCCTTCCTCACGGTTTCTTCTTTTGGCCAGATTTTTCTTCCCTTCACCAGAGACGATTTCGGCTACCTCAGCCGGCGATGTTGGTCTCTATTGGAAGCTCATCCTCCGGACTTCTCAAATCTTCAAACTGTTTTGAGTTTCCACTCCGGTAACTACTCCGTTTTTTAATAATTTAATTTTTAATATTTTGAGTTTTTGGTTAATTTGAGCTTGAATTTGATTTTATTTGGTATAATTGCTTTGAGATTAATTGTTTTAGAGATTGTGAGCTATCTAAGGATGATTTTTATTTATTTTTCTGAAAATCTTGAATTTTTCATGGTTTGGGTTACTGTTTACAGTACTGTTCGGAACAGTATCGGGTCAGAAAATTTTTATATTTTTAATAAATTCTTTGCTGTATGTAGATTAAACTTCATGAAGGAAATTTATTGAAATTATGGGTAGAATTTTTATTATGAATTTTTGAAAGTTTATATGAAAAATAAATTTTTGAAAAAATTAGTATCAAAGAGTAATTTTTATATTTCAGTTTAAATTATTGTTAATTATTAAGTTTTGGACAGTTTTTGAATAATAAATAGTATTAAAATAATTTTTATGAATTATTTTCTATCTTTAGCTAATTATTAGTAAATTCTGAAAAAATATATGAATAATAATTTTATCTATTGTTTTTAAGCTTAAATGAGTTTCCGGTTATTTTTATTATATATTTTAGCAATTTAAATAATTATTTGTTATTAATGCTATTTAATTGTAGAATTTGAAAGATTAAATTTTAATAATGGAATTTAATCATAAATGAGGATTTTATTATTTATTTTGGAAATAAATGTCTTTTATGCTTTTTATTATGTAAATAATTTGATTTTGGTATTTAAATGAATTTTTATGATTTTTGGTGAATTATTGGAATTTATATTATTTTATTGATTGTGAATTGTGATGGTTCTCGGTTGTACAATAATTGTAGTTCGGGGGCCCAACCCGAGAAAATAAATTTTGAATATTTTAGAAGTGTGTTTGCGTGCAGGAACGACTCTACTTTTAGTAGAGAGATGTCTGTTTTTCAAAAGAGACTTTGCCGAATTTTCAATAGATTTCTCGTAAAATGTGACATCGTGTCGATCTTAAGTTTTGAGTCTTAGTCGAGTCGGGTCTTAGATCGAGTCATTCTTTAGAAATTTCTAAAGTATAAAATTATGAATTTATTTCTAATTATTTATTTATTATTATTTTTCTTTTAGCTGCACCGCGAGCTAGGCCTTCCGGACCGGACCAGCCGAATCAGAGTAGAGAAGTGCACACCTGAGTTATTATTATATATATGCATGACATATAGAATTCATGATTTGCCATCCATATTTTGAAAAAATATGAATTTATTATTATTTATTATGATTTTATATATGCATACATTTATATTTCATAAATATGATCATACATGCATATATATGTTTTTATAAAAATATTTAAGTGCAAATTTTAATTTTTTAATATGGATGCGTATATTTATGATGAATTATTTATATATTTATTTAATTTTGAATAAAATATTTTTGAAGGATAGTCGTAGAACATGTCACCTAGTGCGTTACACTAGGACTGTTGCGCAACAGTACGTTAGATGCCAGGATATGATTTATTTATTGATGATTAAGTGATATATTGAGAATTGTGGTTGAGGAGCGTGACTGCTGGAGCTCGGTTGACTTAGTGTATCGGGGCCAGTCATGCCAGCAATAAGACTGCGGGAGCTCGGTTGACTTAATGTCTCAGGGTCAGTCCACTGTCAATTTGGAAAAGAGAAATATTTTGGTATTTAAGTGAGCTTGTTGGCTAGTGAGGTTCAGCGATTAAGGTTGTAAAAATATTAGGGTTCTGCTCTGATCCTCCAGTAAAATAAATTACGAAAAATATTTCCAAACATCTGTGTGGATTGTATGTATATTTATATAAATATAAATATATGATTATTATTATTGATGTTTGTTTGTACATGCATTAGGTTACATGCATATATATAATAATGATTCACTCAGTGAGGTCTGACCCCCCTCAATTATTTTTTTAGGATTCTTCTTGTCAGACCCCTACTAGTAGTACTCTTCGTCAGACTCTTTCTTCACTGACCGATTTATGTAAATTTTGAACTGTCACTTTTCTTGTATTTTATTAGAGGCTGCAGTAGTAGTACATCTTGTGGTAGTATGTAATGTTATTTTAGACTGAGATTCTGTATTTGAATAATTATTTGAAAATATTTTATTATGATATGATTTAGAGTTTTCTTTATATTATTAAAGTTTTAATTTTGTGGTTTTTTTACATGAATGTTGAATTTTTAAACTTGTGTTTAAGGTTTGCTACGGGCTCCAGATTCATGTGAATTCCTGTTCCCTAGAGCTGGTCATGACTCTCGGGTTTGGGTCGTGACAAAGTTGGTATCAGAGCCTAGGTTTAGTATTGTGGACCTAGGTTGCTAGCGTTGAGTTTTCTTTGAAACTACTACAACCATTAGGTTTGACTATGTCTTTGAAAAGCCTACATTGCTTTTAGTTTGACGCGTAACCGTTAGGGTGTCTGTTGTTGTCTGAACTTTTGCTTGTTTTTGTCTTTTCAAAATAAGGCGATCATGAGTTGCTCCATCGATCGATGAGGCCGATGATGGTGAGTCTTATCAGGATGAGGCTCAAGACCCCTGAGCCGCCAGTTAGGCAAAGGGGTAGAGATAGAGGTAGAAGCAAAAAAGCGGCAAGTCGCCGTAGGCAGAGAGAGCTATAGGATGAGGAACCTACAGTATTTCGCAGTCACTACCTACGTCACTGGATTAGGTTCTGCATTCGCTGGGATGTTGACTACAAGCTTGACAATTGAGTCTGTGATAGAGTTGGCCAATGAGATAGAGCTCAAATTGATCAGGCAAGGAGCTATGCTTGATTATTATCAGATGGGAGGTGTTCATGCAGGAGGATGTTAGAGCACTCCATACACTACATTTCAGATTGGCTCTAGTAGTCAACAGAGAGGATTTGCTCCGCAGGGCCAGAGACCTCAACAGAGAGTTCATAAGAGTAGCAGACATGGTCACAGTGGAGCTCGTAAACCAGTTAGATTTCATTCTGGTGCTACCAACAGTAGCAGTAGCCAGAGTTCCGGTTATGGCAGCATAGGATTTGCAGCCAATGCTTGCCAGATGTGTGAGAGAGTCCATCAAAGACAGTGTTACATAGCTCCGAGGGTATGTTTTTGATGCGGACAGATGAGACATTTTGCCAGAGCGTTCACTTATTCTAGTTATCAATAGTAGTTTCCACAACATTCCACTGCCAATGCAGCTCCAGCTCCTTATTAGCAGCCACTAGCTCAGCATTATAGTACCTCACAGTTTGTGGCCCAGCAGGGGTGAGGCAGAGGTAGTGCGAGAGGCTTTGGTCAGTCTTCCACTAGCCAGCAAGGAGATAGAGGATAGGCCAGAGTCTTCACTCTTACCCAACATGATGCTTAGGCATCCAATGCCCTTGTCACAGTTACACTCCTGGTATGTTTCTTTGATGCTAGAGTCTTGCTTGATTAGGGTGCTACTCATTCTTTCATGTCCCCTATTTTTGCGTCAAAGTCGGGTTGGCAAGTCGTGAGGATGGTAGTTCCTTTATCAGTTGCCACACCTCTAAGTAACTCATTGGACATCGATGTTGTGCTTCCTGGGTGTCCGGTGTTAGTAAAAGGAAGAGAATTATCAGTGGACTTGGTGTTACTGGATGTGATGGATTTCAACGTGATCCTTGGAATGGATTGGTTGTCTCAGCACTATGCTACTGTTGATTATCGGAGTAAAGAGGTGATTTTTAAAATTTTGAATGATGAAGAATTTAAGTTTGTGGGTGACAAGAGTTCTGCACCTCAGAATCTTATATCCACCATCACGGCTAGGAAGATGTTGAGAAAAGGATGTCAAGGATACTTGGCATTAGTCAGGGATACTACAGTGGAGAAGACATCCATCTTAGATGTTCCAGTAGCATGTGAGTTTCTAGATGTCTTTCTTGATGAGTTGCTAAGTTTACCACCTCAGAGGGATATCAAATTCTGTATTGATGTGGTCCCAAACACAACTCCTATCTTGATGCTGCCTAATAGGATGGCTCCGGCAGAGTTGAAAGAGTTAAAGGAGCAGTTACAAGATTTGCTGGATAAGGGTTTCAATAGACCCAGTGTTTCTCCTTGGGGTGCACCTGTCCTGTTTGTGAAGAAGAAGGACAGTACACTTATACTGTGCATTAATTAGAGAGAACTGAACAAGGTGACAATTAAGAACAAGTATCCTCTTCCGTGGATAGATGATTTGTTCGATCAACTTCAGGGTGCATAGTTCTTCTCCAAGATCGACTTGAGGTCAGGTTATCATTAGTTATGAATTAGTGAAGCCGACATTCCTAAAATGGCATCCGTACTAGATATGGCCACTATGAGTTTCTGGTAATGTCCTTCGGGTTAACTAATGCACCAACTACTTTCATGGATCTGATGAACAGAGTGTTCAGACCATTTATCGATCAGTTTGTAGTAATGTTCATTGATGATATAATAGTGTATTCAAAGAATATAGAAGAACATGTATATCACTTGAGGATAGTGCTACAGACACTAAGAGAACATATGTTTTATGCTAAATTCTTAAAGTATGATTTTTTGGTTGGAGAGTGTAGCATTCCTTGGACATGTAGTGTCTAAAGATGGTATTCAGGTTGATCCATAAAAGATAGAGGCAGTATCTGAGTGGCCTAGACCGACAATAGTCACTGAGATTCAAAGTTTCTTGGGTTTGGCAGGGTACTATAGGAAGTTTGTTCAGGATTTCTTGAGAATTGCAGCACCTATAACCTAACTCAGAAGAATATGAAGTTTATGTGGTTAGAGGCTTATGAGAATAGTTTTCAGCTTTTGAAGGAGAAATTGACCACAACTTTATTGTTAACTTTGCCTAATGGAGAGGACAAGTTCATTGTATATTGTGATGCTTTCAGAGTTGGCCTAGGTTGTGCATTGATGCAGAATGGTAGGGTAGTAGCTTATGCTTCCAAACAATTGAAGAAGCATGAATAGAATTATCCTACTCACAACCTAGAGATGGCCGCAGTGATTTTTGCTCTCAAGATTTGGAAACATTATTTGTACTGGGTAACTTGTGAAATTTACACTGATCACAAGAGTTTGAAATATATCTTCCAACAGAGAGATTTGAACTTGAGGCAAAGGAGATGGTTGGAACTTCTGAAGGATTATGACTATGATATTCTATACCATCCAGGCAAGGCTAATATGGTAGTAGATGCCTTGAGTAGAAAGTCCTCGGGTAGTCTTGCTCACTTTAGAATGGAGAGAAGACCTTTGATCCAAGAGATGCATCAGTTAGTGGATCAAGGATTGATGATGAAGATAAGCATATCAGGTGGATTGCTAGCTCAGTTCATAATTAGATTAGTGTTGAGGATAGGATCAAGGCAGCTCAGAGCTGAGATCCTGTTCTGGTAGAGCCTGTGGAGAAGATTCGTGAAGGAAAATTTACTGATTTTAACCTTGATAATGAAGGTGTTTTATGGATCAGTGGAAGATTGTGTGTTCCTGATGTGGATAATTTGAGAGAATAGATCCTAAAAGAAGCTCACTATATAGCTTATAGTGTACATCCAGGCACTACTAACATGTACCACAGTATAAAGGATCTTTATTGGTAGGATGGATTGAAGAAGGATGTAGCTAATTTTGTCTCTAAGTGTTTGACTTGTCAGCAAGTGAAAGCTGAGCATCAGAAGCCTTCTAGGAAGCTTCAGCCTCTTCCGATTCCTGAGTGAAAATGGGAGAGAGTCACTATAGACTTTGTGACAAGGTTGCCTCATTCAAGAAATGGATACGATTCCATTTGGGTGATAGTAGACAAGCTAACCAAATTAGCTCATTTTCTGCCAGTTAAAGCCACTTATCATGTGGCTAAATTGGCTAGATTGTACGTCAAGCATAATGTGTGCCTTCATGGAGTGCCTGTTTCCATTGTTTCTTATAGAGGTTCTGTATTTATCTCTTAATTTTGGTAGAAGTTACAGGATGCAATGGGCACTAGACTTGATTTCAATACTGCTTTTCACCCTTAGATAGATGGTCAATCTGAGAGGACAATCCAAACACTTGAGGATATGTTGAGAATGTGTGTAATGGATCTTGGAGGCAGTTGGGATGATCATCTACCATTGGTAGAGTTTGCTTATAATAACAGCCATCATAACAATATTGAGATGGCACCATATGAAGCTTTGTATGGAAGGAAGTGTAGATCTCCTCTGTATTGGAATGAAGTTAGGGAAAAAGAGCTAACTGGACCAGAAATTATCCAGGATGCATCTGAGAAACTCACTTTGATCGAAGGAGATTGGAAATAACAGCTAGTAGATAGAAGAGCTATGTGGATCCGAAGCATAAAGATGTGGAATTTCAGGTTGGGGACTATGTATTTTTGAAGGTATCACCTATGAAGGGTGTTTTGAGATTTGGCAAAAAAAGAAAAATTGACACCGAGATACATAGGGCCTTTCGAGATTCTGGAGAGATTTGGCATGGTTGCCTATCGGTTGGCTTTGCCTCTGAATTTGTAGCAAGTGCATCCAGTGTTCCACATTTCGATGCTCATGAAGTATATTTCATATCCTTCGCACGTGTTGCAGCCTCAGAATGTGGAAGTAAATGAAGATCTGACATACGAGGAAGAACTAGTTGCGATTGTTGATTATCAAGTTTGCTAGTTGTGTTCGAAGCAGATTCCGATGGTCAAAGTATTGTGGAGGAACAACAACGTGGAGGAGTATACGTGGGAGACTGAGGTTGAGATGCGGATGGCTTACCCTTACCTTTTTCCTCAATAAATTCTTGAATTCATTTCTTTTTATTTAAAATTCAAGGAAGAATTTTTATAAGGGGAGAAGACTGTTATAACCATAATTTTTATAAATTATAAAAATTAAATTCTGTGATTTGCAGTGTTAATAAATATTTTATTAATTTTAATATTTGATTATTAGTGAAATTAAATTTGGAGTTCTTGTGTCGATTATTATTTTAATATTATTGACTTAGTGTATTTTAATACATTTAAATTTTTTTTAAAGTGTGTAAATATATATATGCGTATTTTGAAGGAAATAATAAAAGTTTGAGATATTATTATTTAAAAAAATTATTATTTAATTTTTTATTATTACTATTATGTTAAAGTTATTATTATTATTATTAAAGTTATTATTATTATTATGTTAAAGTTATTATTTATTACTAAAAATAAAGAAGAAAAACGTGAATGGCAACAACCCCCCTTTTCTCTTCTTCTTTTTCTTCTTCTTGTTGATTGCACAACCAGCCACCCATGCCTGCCAACCACCATCCGGACCACCAGCGCCACCACCAGATCGCCACCAGACAGTCAGCTCTACCTCTCGCCGTCTTCGTCTTCTTTTCTCTCTCCTTCTTCCTCACGATTCCTTCTTTTGGCCGGATTTTTCTTCCCTTCACCGGAGACGATTCCCGCTATCTCAGTTGGTGACGTTGGTCTCTATTGGAAGCTCATCCTTCGGGCTTCTCAAATCTTCAAACCATTTTGAGTTTCGACTTCGGTAACTACTCCGTTTTTTAATAATTCGATTTTTAATATTTTGAATTTTTTGGTAATTTAAGCTTGAATTTGATTTTATTTGATATAATTTCTTTGAGATTAATTGTTTTAGAGATTGTGAGCTATCTAAAGATGATTTTTATTTATTTTTCTGAAAATCTTGAATTTTTCCCGGTTCGGGTTACTGTTTCGGACAGTCCCGGGTCGGAAAAATTTTATATTTTTAATAAATTCTTTGTTTTATGTAGATCAAACTTCGTGAAGGAAATTTATTGAAATTATTTGTAGAATTTTTATTATGAATTTTCGAAGGTTTATGTGAAAAATGAATTTTTTGAAAAATTAGTATAAATGAGTAATTCTTACATTTTAGTTTAAATTATTATTAATTATTATGTTTTGGACAGTTTTTGAATAATAAATAGTATTAAAATAATTTTATGAATTATTTTCTATCTTTAGCTAATTATTAGGAAATTCTGAAAAAATATATGAATAATAATTTTATCTATTGTTTTTAAGCTTAAATGAATTTCCGGTTATTTTTATTATATATTTTAGAAATTTAAATAATTATTTGTTATTAATGCTATTTAATTGTAGAATTTGAAAGATTATATTTTAATAATGGAATTTAATTATAAATTAGGATTTTATTATTTATTTTGGAAATAAATGTCTTTTATGCTTTTTATTAAGTAAATAATTTGATTTTGGTATTTAAATGAATTTTTATGATTTTTGGTGAATTATTGGAATTTATATTATTTTATTGATTGTGAATTGTGTTGGTTCTCAGTTGGTCAATAATTGTAGTTCGGGGGCCCAAACTGAGAAAATGAATTGTGAATATTTTAGAAGTGTATTTGTGTGCAGGAATGACTCTACTTTTAATAGAGAGATGTCCGTTTTGCAAAGGAGACTCTGCCGAATTTTCGATAGATTTTTCGTAAAACGTGACATCGGGTCGATCTTAAGTTTTGAGTATTAATCGAGTCGGGTCTTAGATCGAGTCGTTCTTTAGAAATCTCTAAAGTATAAAATTAGGAATTTATTTCTAATTATTTATTTATTATTATTTTTCTTTTAGTTGTACCGCGAGCTAGGCCTTCCGGACCGCGCCAGCCGAACAAGAGTAGAGGAGCGCACACTTATGAGTTATTATTATATGTATGCATGGCATACAGAATTCATGATTTTCCATCCATATTTTGAATAAATATGAATTTATTATTATTTATTATGATTTTATATATGCATACATTTATATTTCATAAATATGATCATACATGCATATATATGTGTTTATAAGAATGTTTAAATGCAAATTTTAATTTCGTAATATGGATGCGTATATTTATGATGAATTATTTATTTATTTATTTAATTTTGAATAAAATATTTTTGGATGATAGCCGTAGAACGTGTCACTTAGTGGGTTTTAGGACTATTGCGCAACAGTACGTTAGATGCTAGAATATGATTTATTGATTGTTGATTACGTGATATATTGAGAATTGTGGTTGAGGAGCGTGACTGCTAGAGCTCGGTTGACTTAGTGTCTCGGAGCCAGTCATGTCGGCAGTGAGACTGTAGGAGCTCGGTTGACTCAGTGTCTCGGGGTCAGTCCATTGTCAATTTGGAAAAGAGAAATATTTTGGTATTTAAGTGAGTATGTTGGCTACTGAGGTTCAGCGATTGAGATTGCAAAAATATTAGGGTTTTGCCCCGATCCTCCTACAAAATAAATTACGAAAAATATTTTCAAGCATCTGTGTGGATTGTATGTATATTTATATAAATATAAATATACGAATATTATTATTGATACTTGTGTGTACGTGCATTAGGTTACATGCATATATATATTAATGATTCACTCAGTGAGGCCTGGCCCCCCTTAATTATTTTTTCAGGATTCTTCTCGTCAAACCCCTACTAGTAGTACTCTTCACCGGACTGTTTTTTTACCTGCTGATTTATGTAAATTTTGAACTGTCACTTTTCTTGTATTTTATTAGACGCTGCAATAGTAGCCCATCTTGTGGTAGTATGTGATGTTGTTTTAGACTGAGATTCTTTATTTGAATAATTATTTGAGAATATTTTATTATGATATGATATGAAGTTTTCTTTATATTATTAAAGTTTTAATTCTGTGGTATTTTTATATGAATGTTGAATGTTTAAATTTGTGTTTAAGGCTTGCTACGGGTTCCAGATTCATATGAATTTTCGTTCCCTAGCACCGGTCATGACTCACGGGTTTGGATCTTGATAAAGATGTAAATTTTTTTTATTTTTTCATAAATTTTAAAAAAATATGTTAAAATTGTTAAAAGATGTTAAGTTTAAGATTTTATAAGTACATATTGAAAAAACATGTTAAAATTGTTAAAACCGGTAAAGTTTATGATTTAGATGGGTTTAATCCACATTTGACCCCCTACACTTTTATTTCTATAGATTGACACCTTCCACTTTTATTTTGATATACATTGAATCCCTTGTACTTTTGTTTTTCCACACATTGAGTCCCTCTGTTAAAAATGGGTGGAAACGTTGTTACATATACATAGTAAAATCTTTTATTTAGTCCCTGTAATTTTTATAATTTTTAATAAATTTGTATTTTTAAAATTTTTAACAAATTAATCCTTAATATTTTCAAAAGATTTTTAATTTTTTAATTTCAATAAATATTTTAGTTAATTATCAACATTTATATATTTAGTTAATAAATTTATAATTTAACTAATTTAAACTTCTAATTGAATATTTTATTATTAACATAATTATTTTAAAATTGTTTGTCTTTTTATTAACTATAATGTAATACTAATCTATATTATACTCATTTACACATTTTATCATTAATTTAACTTTAAATAATAAATTATTAAAGGATACAACTATTTTCACTCTAAAAATTTTATATACACTCAAATTTTATCTTTTTTAAAATAATAAAATGGACAATTTTCTTAAAAATTATATCAATAAATTTTTTATTTCTTAAAGATTTATTACCAATTAGTCTTTAAGGTATAAAATTTTTTTAAGTATTAAAAATTCATACATATGCATTTTTCATCATTTATTTTTACTTAAAATTAGCTCAAATAAAATATGTTGAAATTTTTGCTTGAATTATTTTACGAAAATCAAATAAAAAATTTAAAGACTAAATTACTATTATATTATATAGATTTAATTTTCATAAGAGTGATTATCATTTAATACTAATTTTATATTAAAAATAAGTGTGCATAACTAAATTATATATGTACAGTTGATAAAATTTTGCAAATTCATATTAATTATGGTCTTATTATGTAAAAAAAAAAGTGTAAGGGCTTAATGACTACAAAAATAGAAGTAAAAGGGGTTAAAGAAAAAGTTTTAAGAAGTATATTTATTCATTAAATAAGTCTCACTCTCATTTAATGACAAGTGAGATTCACATTCTCACTCACGGTTACAGAATGACTTAACATATGGCAAAATAAATGCGTAAGGTGACAATCTATGGAAATAAAAGTGCAGAGGGTAAATTAAGGAAAAAATATATATATATATATGGTAAAATATGTGTTAAGCCATTTAGATAATTAGACCTTTAAAAAATTATAATTTTTGTTGTCTTATGTACCTCCACATTTCTTAAAAGAGTGACATGGATAAATTTCATTTAATATATGGTATTTTTTTTATCCATGTCAAACTCCACATAGATGCCACATCAATATTAATGGCCAGAAAATGAGTTTGGGGATTTTATTGAGAATAAAAGTAAAGGTTAGATCTAGTAAAAAAAAAATTTTAAATGAAAAAATAAAAGTTAGATATTATGGTGAAACTTAGTTGAACGGTTGGGTACTATGAGTGAATATATAAATATATATATAATGTAATATATATCTTATATGTTATAATTCAAACATATAAATAATAATAAATGTAACATATTAAAATTTTAATTTTACCAAACATTAAATATTAGCAATAACTACTAGTTTAGCCTAATAGATCCATAATTAAATATACTTTTAAATGATGTTAAATCAATTTTATCTAAATTAATTGAATAGTGCTTTTTCTTTCTTCCGAACTTGATAATCAATGACCAAGGATTGTTATTGGAATAGTTTTTTGGTACTAAAACATTCAATTTGCTTAATAAAATTGATCAATTAAAGGCAGATATTTATTGTGGACAAAGATTGTGGGGTGAACCGACTAGGATATATAATTAAGAAAACTATAAATAATTATATTCTGATTTAACTCATTTTGAATTAAACACTTGTAATATTTTTCGTAACAAAAAGTTGTACTATGTACTTTTCCCTTTCACTTATTAGCATATCAAACTTACAAAGCAATCAAACACAAGAACCCCTCATTGCATGGTATTATTCTTTTTTTATTATTATTATCAAATGCAAATTAAAACGTACAAAACAATCACAAAATCATACAAATTAAAACTCCCTTGCAACTAAACTTTTTTAGCTAACTGATTTTTGACTCTAATAACATGCCTATAAAACCACACCAAAATAGCATACCACAAACGCCTTAGAAATTCAAAGTATAAATGCCTCCATCATCTGTTAAACATCAAAGGACCCACTACGCTCCAGAATCCTACCACAATTCTAGGTGCAATGCACACCTAGAAGTAAAACCAATCCACTACCGGTTCGTCGTCATTTGTTTCCCTTTGTTTCTCAATGTCATCATCAACACTGCAGTTTTTGGTAAATGGAGGCCCACAAAGGTTGTTGCCCACGAAACTGGTTAAATTGAAGCTTTATAATCGAGTGCTTGAAGCAATTCTTCCAGACAATTTGTTGTTGGATAGATTAAGTTGCTTAAGAATCTGAAGCTTGACATGCTTTGTGCCAGTGGGATGGTTCTGAGAAAAATCAAGACTTGATCCATCCAACAACGACTTGTCTTATGAACTGTAAAACTAAATATGTTATATAAATTAATTTTAGAGATAATTTTTATCTTATTGTATAAAATATACTGGATATTTTAAATTATATATATATAATAATAATAATAATAATAATAATAATAACAATAATAATATACAAATATGTAAAAGTTTGGATACCAATATTATAATTTTTTTTCATTTTTATATAAATTAAATATATAAATATTAATTAAATTAAATATTATGTTATATATGGCACAAAAAAATAAGATGGGTACTTTAATCAGCAATAGTTGATCTCTTCAGTGTTTGACTGCACAATAAGGAGTTTTGATCAAGTTGTATCTTCATCTCCAACAAAATAATGTCTTTTAAACTTTATTTGTCTGTATTTTCAGTAATTGTTATGTATTTCAATTACTGCTATTATTCCTATTGGATGTAACTCTCAATGCGTTAGACTGACAGGACTTCTAGTTTAGTTTTTTTTTTTTCTTGGCTTTTGTTTTTGGAAAGCGAAGCCTGTGTTTTTTTAGAAAAAATAAATATTTCATTTATTAGAAATCAATAATACATCTAGATAAACATATAATATAAATAAAGTATAGTCAAGAAGTATCGAAAAAACTCTCACTGAATATATGAAATTGTTCATCTCTATTTTTCAATCGCGTTAACAAAGATATTTTGATTTGTAATTCAACGATTTGTTCAACAATCTTTATGCTCCACTCCATGACGTTCATTAGCCATAACTAGACTCTATGATCTTTAATTGAGTTCTGATTGCAAAAATATTGACAAAAGTTTCATAATACAGAGAACGATAAACTCCATAGAGGAGAACCACCAAAACCCCCTAAAGAGATTAATAACTTTATGAATAAAGAACTAAAAATAAAAATAAAACAAACAGATTAAAAATTTATATTTATAAGATGAAAAAACAAAATAGAATAGAAAAAATAATAAAGGACCACCACCGATCTAAAAGATGATCGGCGATGGTAAAAAATAAAAGCATTATTTTTAATTTTTAAAAATTATAGATGTACAATATTTATTAAAATTAATATGTATAATGAAATAAAATTCAACATATAAATAAATTATAATATATGTAGAATTTAGAATTTAAAAAAATAATTAATATCTATAATAGTCATTTAACACATAAACATCAATAGTTGTAAATAATTTCATCAAACACATAACATTACTAGCTATCAACAACCAACAATAGCTATCAGCTAACAGTAACACCTATCAGCTAATAATTGACAGCTATCAGCAATAGTTTAACCAAATAGATCCTTAGTGAGTGTTTGGTTTAGTTGATAGAGTGGAGCTTATGGTTGTTCAGTTCTATCAGCTACAAAGTAGTGTTTGGTAAAATTTTTTAAGAGGGAAGTTGATAACTGTTGGAACATCTATTAGCTATGGTTCATATCGGCTCCAATTTGGAGCTTTTTATAAACAACTCCCATATATCCAAATAAAATTACCTAATTAACCTCATATATTTAAATGTAATTACTTAAATATCCTTATCTCTTTAAATTAAACTAATAGCTATATTTTTATATATTAAAATTTTCCTTTATTTATATGGGTAAATTATTATTTGCCCCTTGTGGTTTTCTATATTTACTACTCAGCCCCTGACGTTTAAAATTTATATTATCACCCCCTTCTATTTATAAAATTATACTATTTATCATTTCCATCAAATTTTCCGTCACAATTACTGTTAATTAACGACGTAACAATTATCAAGTAAATACTATTTGCCTCTTTTACTTGAATATATTAAACTATTTGTCATCTCTATTTGAATATGTCAATTTATTTGAACTTAATATTTAGAATTTATATTTTTTTTATTATTAAAGTAATTTTCTTAGAATTTAATTGAAAAATGATAATTATATTATTTACATAAAAATATAAAAAGCTTAATTTTAATTTTATAATTACAATTTTAGTTAAATACCCATTAATTAGTATTAATTTTAAAATATCTTCACTTCAATAATAACTTAAAATATTTATGTAGCGTTAACAAATTTAATCAAATCAACTCTCTTTTTAATTTTTATTCTTTATTTTAATTGTCACTTTCAATTGTTGGGTGTACAAATCAAATTATTTAAAATTAATTATCAATTTTATTCATAATATAATTTATTTATTAAATAATCTAAACTATTATTGGCAAAAAAAAATCTAAACTAATAATTCAAATAAAAATCAAATTTTACAATAAAAAAGAGAATTTACTTCGTTAGTTTTTTCATGCAATATAAATAGTTTACATTGATATTTAAGTAAAAATATTTTAAAATTGGAAGTAATTAAAATTTTGATTAGATTAAAATTGTTATTTGATTAAAATTTTGGTTAGACTTAAAATAAAACTTACTATTTTATTTTTATTAAAATATTTATAAAATTATCATTTTATAGTCAATTAATGATAATTTAATTTAACATATATTTTCTTAAACAATTAGTTTAATAATAAAAATATATTTTCTAAATTTTAGGAGCAAATAATATAATATATAAAATAGAGGGAAAAACAGTATAATATATCAAAATACAAGAAGCAAATAGTATTTATTTGATAATTGTCACGTTAGTTAACAATAATTGTGATTTGACGGAGTGGGCAAATAGTGTAATTTTGCAAAATAGAAAGACAGATAACATAAATTTTAAATATCAGAAACTAAGTAGTATAATATAGCAAATCAGAGGGGGCAAATAATAATTCATCTTTATTATTATTATTATTATTATTCTTCTTCTTCTTCTTAAAAAGAGCTTTCATGAACAACAAGAAATTAAGACTGAATATCATTCTTGAACATGCAGTGCGGATAGAACAAGAAACATGGAAAATTTAAAGCGGTACTACGCATTTTTGGTTATCGAGTCTTGTTTCTTGAACATGTCCAAACAGGTTTGAGTTGCTAGGCCACGGTTCCAATACTTTTGATAGTATTGGCTATAAGTGAAGTTTGTATAGAGAGGTGGATGGTCATCATCGACCAGCGGCAGAGCTGGCCCTAACACAGCATCAGGCGATGGACTGTAGAATGTTGGGATAGATATCCTCTCCTTGTCTCTATTCACCACTGCACGGTGGAGCACGCTCTTGTAACGATCATTGCTTATCACCTGCACAGCATACAACATCAAGTACAGCACATATAATCTTTAGCTAATTGGTAAAGCTATTAGATCTTGAAGTGGAGCTTTGACAGTCACTCGGTTCCGACCGAAATTTTATGTATGGAAAAATTTTCTCCTTTTCTGGATTCATCCAATTTAAATCCTATAATAATTAGAGTTTTTATAATTATCGAATATTAAATATATATATAAATTTTTTTTAAATTTAGTCATTTTGGGAATGACTTAATTTATAACAACTATGATAGTAGTGGCAATAGGATATTAAAAATATCATTATCAATTACAACTATTATTATCATTATTATATATCTTAATAGTGGCTATGTAAAGACATACCTTTTAATCCAAAATTTTGCACCTCCTAAAATTTGAATTTATATAAATTAAATATTGTTAAAATTATTCTTTGTTCTTTTACGCTTTTTCTCTGTCCTTAACCATACATATGTAAAATTAATGTGACTAACTGTTTCATTTACTTTTCCATTTTTCTACAATCATTTAACGTTTAGTTAAAATTGCTAATCTTAACTATTGATACCTTGTTTTATTATTGACACCTATTTGGAGTCTATGTTCAACCCATATGAGTTAATAAACATTTGTAAATTTAATGAAAAAAATAATAAAAGCAAAATAAATTATTTTTTAAAATTTCATTTTTATTATCTTAAAATTAATAGAATAAATTTTTTTATTCATATTAAAAATATTTTCAAATGTTACTATTTGATTTTTTAATTTTTAATTTTTTCTTATTCTTAAAAATTTCTTAAGTATAAAAATTTGTTTAACCTTCCAGTTTCTTTTCTTATTTCCTAAATTAACTAATATTATTTTTTTTATCCTTTCTAAACTTATAATGTATATAATTAAGTTTTTTTTATAATGTTGTTAAATTATTTTATTTATAAAGATTAAAATATACTAATTCAGAATAAGATTTATTTATGTTAATGAGAGCAGACTATAGTATGTTTAAATTATATTTTTAACTTTGAATACGAATTTAATATTTGAAGTTCTATTAAGTATTAAATATTAAAATTTTTAAATGGAGGGTTTGAAAAAAAATTCATTAATTTTAAATTTAATAATTAAAAGTGTATGAATGTAATCTATTATGTTAACAAGAACAAGAGGGAATAGTAATTCTACTAGCTTCTGTTTTGCCTGACGTAGACGATTATACTTTTGTGTTAAATTTTTGAAAATAACCTGCATTTGATCTCCAATGTTGATGATGAAAGTATGAGGAAAAGGATTGATGGCAACCCACTTGCCATTTTGGAGCACCTGCAAGCCTGGCACTTCATCCTGAAGTAGAATGGTAATGGCATTAGGATCTGCATGGCCTGGTAATCCATAGGTCAGCTCTGGCTATGGTCATGGTGGGTAGTAATTGATAGCCAAGTTCTGTGCATGCTTGCCCAGCGCCTCGTTGATGTAATTCCTCTCTAGACCTAAGCTTTCTGATATAGCTTCAAGCAGTCTCACTGCTAGCTCTCTTGTATTCCTGCAATATTCAGCAACCTCCTTTCTGCAAAACAAACAAGACTTGCAGGAATCAGGTTCAAAACTCCTATAACATCTTTTTTGAGGGGGAGAAAAAAGGAGAAAGAAAGAAAGAGAAGAACCTGAAAGCTGGGGGATTGGTAGGCTATTTGTGCACGTAATCCTCTAAAGGTTAGCAATGGAGTCTCAATAAGTCTCTCCAGTTAGAGGTTTTTTCTGTCCTGACATTGAAGCTAGTAAAAAGTCCCATTGTCGTCTTCATCGAATCATCCGAATAATTCTTCATCCTGTCACTTTCAGGCAAATGAAAGAATTCCCTCGATACACTCAACACTGCATCAATCACATCCTTGGAGATTCCATGGTTTTTAACCTTACAAATATTCATAAAGCATATACACATAAGTAGCATAATTGATAATTAAGCTGCAGCATATATGTATGTTGATGTACCTGAAAGAAACCATAGTTTTGGCAAGCTTGGCATATCTGTTGGACTAAAATCAAGCGACGAGGACCATCTAGGCCTTGAAGATCAATAAGAGGAATGGAATCATCCGTGGTCTCAATAACTTCACTAAAATTTATAAGGGTGGAATGTAATTTGAGGGTCAGGCTAGGCCCAAGGCCTACGCAGCTAAGGCCTGTGCCTAGGGTCCCATGATTTAGAAGGCCCTAAAATTTTGGGCTACATATATATATATATATAATTTTGAATCCTATAATTTTGGGCTATATATATATATGTATACAATTTTGGGGCCCCTTCTATCATTTTTCTACCAAAATAAACAAAGGCTATATATATATATATATACATACATATAATTTTGGCCCCTTCTATTATTTTTCTTCCAAAATAAACAAAAAAAAAAGTTTCTGCTCCATAAAAAACGAAAGAAAAGAGAAAAAAAGTTGATTTTATATTTGCAGCCATCTTCTCTCCAAATCAATTTCAGCAATTTTTTTCATTTCAAACACATTTTTTATAAGATATTTTTCTTCACTTTTGTTGAAATATAATTAGTTAAATATATTTGGGTATTTTTTTATTTTTATTTAATTTGGAATTTATTACCTTCAATCATGTTAATAATACTTTTGGGTGTTAATGAATTTAGAAGTATATAAATTTAGACCTTTAATTGGTTATTGAATTTTTATATGTTGTTTTGGCTTTATTATTATCATTATTTTCATTATCTCAAGTTGCTTTGTTTTATTTTCTTGTAGTCATTGTCATTGTGAAAGATAGAGTGCTAGTGTGCTACTTCAACTTCGTCAAGTTTGCTTCTCAAAATCAGGTGCTATTTTTCCATTTTTTTTAATTATATTGTCTTTCTTTGTCTTTTAATCTTGAAAGTTTTTTGAAACAAGACACATCCTTTGATCTTAATGGTTTGGATTTATTTTCTAAGTTAATGATTTTGAAGGAAGTTTTTCATAATGAAACAAAAGACCACTAGAAGTTCTTAATTTTATACAAAAAGTAAATTCATTTTCAAATGTTTGGATTGCTTATAGAATATTGTTAACTATACCTATTACAGTTGCTTCAGCAGAGAAGTTTTTCTAAATTGAAATTGATAAAATCATTTTTACAGTCAACTATGTCACAAGAAAGATTAAATGGATTGGTCATCATTTCTATTGAGAAAGATTTAGTATCAAAACTTGAATACAAAATTTTAATAAATGATTTTGCATCTCAAAAGGCAAGAAAAGTAAATTTTAATTGAATATTTGAATGATTTGCAGACATGTTTACAAAAAGATGGATTGATGACAAATGATCTCAAATCTCGATGTGATAGGATACTACCATCTTAAGATTTTTCATTTTGATTCTTGTAATTATGTTTTTGAACTATTTTATTTTTTCTTAGTGTGATTTTTATTTAATTATTCATTATGTAACTTGTACTTTATAATATATAAAAATAATCTTTTAGAAACCATCCCTCTCCCCCCTTTTAGTAGAAAAAAAAATCTTTTAGAAACAAAAATTACAATTTTATTATTTTATCTTGGCCTATGGCCTATTTCTAAAAAAAATAAATCATGGCCTAGGGCCTCATTTTGAGTAAGGTCGGCCCTGTTGAGGGTACAGTGGTCATTGCAGAAACAAGGTATGATAACAGTAGTTTTGTTTCGGCCATCACAAAACAATAACCTTAATCTTCCTTTCCAATAATTTCACAGGATTGATATGGCCTTATATAAAAAGGAAGAAAGTGTTATTTGCTAGAAAATAGAGAATGATATAGGTGCTTAAAAAAGATAACTTGTGTTGCCTTGTTTCATTTGAAAATGACATGACTATAGTCATACTAAATAGTCATACCAAATAATCAGACTAGATAGTCATACTAAATACGTATTTGAAAATTTGAAAATTTTCTTATTTGAAAATAGTCATACTAAAAGCGTAACGACTTGGCTACATCAATATAACTTATTAATAAACTTAAATATTAAATACTTTAGTTATATATGCATTAATTGCCACTAGTTACATTAATAAAATTCTAAACTTAATTTGAGACTTAAAACATGAGAAAAAAAATGCTAAAGTGACAGCAAGTAGGTTACTGCACATCACTCCCCCTTGGCATGCTTGCTAGAAACTCCAAGTTCTTATCTTAACATCTTGAACCTCTATTTTGTCATTACTTTGATGTGATCATCTGCTTGTTGCTCCAATGAATTGCAATGAGTTAACATCACTTCTCCTTCTTGTTCAGCTTCTCTAAGAAAATGAACTTTGATCTTCATATGTTTGGTTCTCCCATGAAATAGAGGATTCTTTGCCATAGCTACAACTGAATTATTGTTACAAAATATCACAATAGGCTGCTCTTCTTCCAAATTCAGATCCTTGAGTATTTTTCTTAATCAAATGGCTTGGTTAACAGTTGTAGCAGCAGTTATATATTCAACTTCGACTATTGATTAGGCTAAGACTTCTTACTTCCTTGAATTCCAGCTTATCTCACCCGTTGTAGACACCCAATTTTGGGATAAGGGAGTATGGATGTGATAAAGGACTCCAATGATTCAAATGCATTACAAATAGATCATCAAAATTTGATTTCGGGTCTTAAAGGCTTGATTGCTTCTTTTCAAGGATTTAATTGAAGATTTTTTATGGACTCAATTGAAAAGTCTTTTTTTCTTTAGGGGTCTTTTTGTAATTAAATGTTAAAATAATTTTTTTTTAAAAAAAGAGAAAAATTGGAAGAATGGATTTCCGATCGGAAATCCAGAATTTCGATCGGAATTCAAAATTTTCGATCAAAATCTAGAATTCCGATCTGAATTCCAGATTTCCGATTGGCAATCCATAATTCCGGTCGGAATTGTACTATTCCGATGCGTGAAAATCTGATTTTTTGTAATTTTTATTTATTTTTCTTAAAT
>CATIWM010203685.1:0-18390 GCA_949671775.1 Mallotus repandus | reverse complement strand
ATTAATTATAATTATATTAGTTAAAAGAATTAAAATAAGCTTGATGTAATCATGTAATTGAAAATGAGAAAACCTTCCTGTAATTTGATGAATTTATGATTGATAACTATAATATAGGATTATTAGGTAACATAGGAAAATCACTTTTTTATAACTAGATTGATATTAATCTTTGCAAACCAAAGACATGGTAGAGTAAACATTAAAAGCAATATAAATAACTTTTATACATAGATGCTTCACATAAAGCCTAGCCACCACTATTTGACTTAAGAATATATCCTTTTACAATACTTATATAAACATAATTAAGAAACAAAAATACTAGGCTTCTCTAATGAGGATGTTGGCCAACCTTAATCTGAACTTCTATACACCCTCTCTTAGCTCAATCGACCCACTATCAAGCCTTGTTATCTGAAAAAGTTTATAAAACAGAGTAAAATGAGTACAAAAATACTCAATGAATAGATATTCCAAGCAGAAAACAATTTGTCTAAACCAAAAATAATAATTATCTCAAATCAGCATAATAAGTAATTAAAATCAAATTGTAATCAACTTGAAATATCAAAGCCATTCTTACTTTTAAACTTATACAAAGTTTAGTCAAGCAAAACACATGCCTTTACAAACATTAATACAACCTTTCACATGTATTAACCAACCCTAAACAAGCATCACAACTAGGCCATAACATACAGGCCATCACTAATTCAATCTCTAGGCACACTTGAAGGCTAACCCTTCGACTACATTAGCATGGAACGACCCTTCTTCCTTCACCGCCCTGCAATCAAGTGCCCTATTGTTTATTGCGTAATAACAACCAACATCACTTCAAATTTGCATATATCATCTCAGCACATTCAAAAACTCATTTAGGATGGTAACACACAAAGCCAATACCATTTTCACCAAATAATCAATCAAAACAACATTATCACATTTATGGTTTAATAACCATTCAAAATCAATCAATATTCGTCAAAGTTCAAAGAAATGAAATCAGGTTGAGCATAAGCTTATTTCAATTACCAAGTAATAAAAATAATCTCAATTCTGATCATAAAACAAAGCATATAGATTTAACACATTTAATTCGTATACTTGAAACCTTTAAAGCTTAAAATTAACTTATATAATTCAAGTATAACAAGCTGAATTAAAATCATTTAAATACATCAATCTAGGCTCATTAAAAATCACTAAAATACTCATTTTATAGCTATTATAAAAAGGCTTAAAAGGCTTGAATAACTACTCACAAAATAGCTTTCCAAAATAAACACAACTGGTTCACCGTTTTGGTTCAGTTTGCACCACCACTATCCTTTCCTTTTCCAACACCTAAAACATGAAATTGCATTTAAAAAAATCATAAATAAAATAATCCCATATGCTTTCCTATCATTCAGCCCCCAAATGGTGTGCATAGAATGCAAAACAACTTAATTTCACTATTCTGCCCATTTAACTCTAAAAGGGCTGTTTATAGTCCTAACTTAGAAAAATTCCCCAAACCTGTAGAGAATGAATTTGAAGCTCAAATTTGAATCAATATTAAATCTATATGTATGATGAATTTCTGAAAAATATTCACTTAATTTAAACAACTATAGAGTGAGATATAAGCACCTGAACACAACCAGGTCTCTATACATGAATAGAGTGAGCATCAAAATGTTTCTTTTTATTAGTCTAACTTAATCTCTGATTTCGCTAAAACTTAAAGATAAAAAGTTTTATAGGACTATTTTAAGTTTTTACTAAATCAAATAACACTCAATTTGGAGCTCTATAGCTCAAGTTATAATCAAAACACAAAGACTATCAAACTAGGTGCTTAAAACAGCATGTTATGAACCCTAAACCAAATCAACCAAAACAAGTAAATTACTTACCAAATAGATCAATAAAGCCTTTAAGGATGATAATTTTAGAATGAAATTGCTTTATACTTCTTGATTTAGCTTGCAAAAGATCAACTTTAATTAAGGAATTCAGAATTCTCTCTACTTCTTTCTCTTTTCTCTTTCTTTCTTTTCTTTTGCTTTTCTTAACAACTAAGGCTTCCCACTAATGTCCACGAATTTGAGAAGATTCCAGATCATATTTGGGTATATTAAAGGTGAAATATCCATTTTAAGCCTTAATGAAATGGTTTTCTCCCCTATTAAACCTCAAGCTTTCAATTGTGCATTTTAGCACGTCCATTTATTTCAATTGAGTCCAAATCATCCTAAACTTTTTAAATCTCACTCTTTACTTTATTTTAAATCCTAATCCCTTTTATTCTCATAATTTTACTAATTTTAAGCTACATCAAAATTCAAAAATTCTCGCTCTTTGATCGAGTACAAATCACGGCTTAACCCGATACACTACTCTAACTATATATATACTAACTTATTCTTAAACTCAACCAATATATATAAATGCAATGTAATATGTATGCAAATGTACCTATAGTAAAGTATAGGTGTGACAGGACAGGCTAACCAAATCAGCTCATTTTCTGCAAGTTAAAGCTACTTATCTTGTGGCTAAATTGACTAGATTGTATGTCAAGCATATTGTGTGCCTTCATGGATTGCCTATTTCCATTGTTTCTGATAGAGGTTCTGTTTTTACCTCTCGATTTTAGTAGAAGTTTCAAGAAGCAATGGGCACTAGACTTGATTTTAGTATTATTTTTTACCCTCAGACTGATGGTCAATTTGAAAGGACGATCCAGACACTTGAGGATATGTTGAGAATGTGTGTAATGGATATTGGCGGAAGTTGGGAAGAGAATTGTTAGTGGACTTGGTGTTGCTGGATGTAATGGATTTCGATGTGATCCTTGGGATGGATTTGTTATCTCAACACTATACCACTGTTGATTGTCAGAGTAAAGAGGTGATTTTCAAAATTTCGAATGATGAAGAATTTAAGTTTGTGGGTGACAAGAGTTCTGCACCTCAGAATCTTATCTCTGCCATCACGGCTAGGAAGATGTTGAGAAAAGGATGTCAGGGATACTTGGCATTAATCAGGGATACTACAATGGAGAAGACATCCATCTCAGATGTTCTAGTAGCATATGAGTTTTTAGATGTCTTTCCTGATGAGTTGCCAGGTTTACCACCTCACAGGGAGATCGAATTCTGCATTGATGTGGTTCCAGACACAACTCCTATCTCTATGCCACTTATAGGATGGCTCCTGCAAAGTTGAAAGAGTTAGAGGAGCAGTTGCAAGATTTGCTAGACAAGGGTTTCATTAGACCCAGTTTTTCTCCTTGGGGTGCACCAGTCCTATTTGTGAAGAAGAAGGACGGTACACTTAGACTGTGCATTGATTATAGAGAGCTGAATAAGGTGAAAATTAAGAACAAGTATCCTCTTCCGAGGATAGATGATTTGTTCGATCAACTTCAGGGTGCACAGTTCTTCTCCAAGATTGACTTGAGGTCGGGTTATCATCAGTTACGGATCAGTGAAGCCGACATTCCTAAAACGACATTTCGTACTAGATATGGCCACTATGAATTTCTGATGATGTCCTTCGGGTTAAGTAATGCACCAACTACTTTCATGGATGTGATGAATAGACTGTTCAGACCATTTGTGGATCAGTTTTTAGTGGTGTTCATTGATGATATACTGGTGTATTCAAAGAGTATGGAAGAACACGTATATCACTTGAGGACAGTGTTATAGACAGAAGATTAAGGCAGTATCTGAGTGGCCTAGACCGACAACAGTCACTGAGATTCAAAGTTTCTTGGGTTTGGCTGGGTACTATAGGCGATTTGTTCAGGATTTCTCGAGAATTGCAGCACCTATGACCCGCCTAACTCAGAAGAATGTGAAGTTTGTGTGGTCAGAAGCTTGTGAGAATAGTTTTCAGCTTCTGAAGGAGAAATTGACCACAGCTCCAGTGTTAACTTTGCCTAATGGAGAGGACAAGTTCACTGTGTATTGTGATGCTTCTAGAGTTGGCCTAGGTTGTGTGTTGTTGCAGAATGGTAGGGTAGTAGCTTATGCTTCCAGACAATTAAATAAGCATGAACAGAATTATCCTACTCATGACCTAGAGATGGCCGCAGTGATCTTTGCTCTCAAGATCTGGAGACATTATGTGCACGGGGTAACTTATGAGATTTACATTGATCATAAAAGTTTGAAGTATATCTTCAAGCAGAGAGATTTGAACTTGAGGCAAAGGAGAAGGTTAGAACTTCTAAAGGATTAGGACTGTGATATTCTATACCATTCAAGCAAGGCTAATGTGGTAGCAGATGCCTTGAGTAGAAAGTCTTCGGGTAGTCTTGCTCACATTAGTATGGAGAGAAGACCTTTGATCCAAGATATGCATCTGTTAGTGGATCAAGGATTGATGATGAAGATAAGCAGATCAGGTGGACTACTAGCTTAGTTCAGAATCAGATCAGTATTGAGGGAAAGGATCAAGGCAGCTCAGAGCTGAGATCCTGTTCTGGTAGAGCTTGTAGAGAAGATTCATGAAGGGAAGTTCACTGATTTTAACCTTGATGATGAAGGTGTTTTGTGGATCAGTGGACGATTGTGTGTTCCTAATGTGGATAATTTAAGGGAAGAGATCCTAGAAGAAGCTCATTATACAGCCTACAGTATACATCCAGGTGCTTTTAAGATGTACCAAAGAATAAAGGATCTTTACTGGTGGGATGGAATGAAGAAGGATGTAGCTGATTTTGTCTCTAAGTGTTTAACTTGTCAGCAAGTGAAAGCTGAGAATTCGAAGCCTTCTGGGAAGCTTCAGCCTCTTCCGATTCCTGAGTGGAAATGGGAGAGAATCACTATGAATTTTATGACAGGGTTGCCTCGTTCAAGAAATGGATATGATTCCATTTGGGTGATAGTGGATAGGCTAACCAAATCAGCTCATTTTCTGCCAGTTAAAGCTACTTATCATGTGGCTAAATTGATTGGATTGTATGTCAAGCATATTGTGTGCCTTCATGGATTGCTATTTCCATTGTTTCTGATAGAGGTTTTATTTTTTCCTCTCGATTTTAGCTGAAGTTGCAAGAAACATGGGCAATGGACTCGATTTTAGTACTGCTTTTCACCCTCAGACAGATGGTCAATCTGAGAGGACGATCCAAACACTTGAGGATATATTGAGAATGAGTGTAATGGATCTTGGCGGCAGTTGGGATGATCATCTGCCATTGGTAGAGTTTGCTTATAATAATAGCTACCATAGCAGTATTGGGATGGCACCATATGAAGCCTTGTATGGAAGGAAGTGTAAATCCCCTTTATATTGATAAGATTGGAGAAAGAGAGCTAACTGGACCAAAACTTATCTAGGATGCGTCTGAGAAAGTCGCTTTGATCAGAAGGAGATTGGAAACAGCAGCTAGCAGAGAGAAGAGCTATGCTGATCCAAAGCACAGAGATGTGAAATTTCAGGTTGGGAACTATGTATTTTTGAAGGTATCACCTATGAAAGGTGTTATGAGATTTGGCAAGAAAGGAAAGTTGGCACCGAGATACATAGGGCCTTTTGAGATTCTGGAGAGAGTTGGCATGGTTGCCTATCGGTTGGCTTTGCCTCCGAATTTGTCGCAAGTGCAAGTGTTCCACACTTTGATGCTCAAAAAGTATATTTCAGATCCTTCGCATGTATTGCAGCCTCAGAGCGTGGAAGTGAATGAAGATTTGACGTACGAGAAAGAACCAGTTGCGATTGTTGATTATCAACTTTGCCAGTTGCGTTCGAAGCAGATTCCGATGGTCAAAGTGTTGTGGAGGAACAACAACGTGGAGGAGCACACGTGGGATACTGAGGTTGAGATGCGGGTGGCTTACCCTTACCTCTTTCCTTGATGAATTCTTGTTTTCAGTTTTATATTTAAATTTCGAGGAAAAATTTTTGTAAGGAGGGAAGATTGTTATAACCCGAATTTTGAGAAATTATAAAAATATATTTTTGAGACTTGTAGTGTTAATAAATATTTTATTAATATTAAGATTATTATTTTTTGAAATAAAATTTAAATTTTGGTGTTGAATATTATTTTTAATTATGTAAATTATTGACTTAGTGTATTTTAATACACTTTTAAAAATTTTGTAGTGTGTAAATATATATGTGTATTTTAGAGGAAATAAAAAAAATTTATTGGAGTTATTTTATTAGTATATTATTTTTTTAACTTTTACCTTTAAAAAAAAATGCAGCTTTTTCTTCTTCTTCTTCTTCCTCTTTCTACCATTTTTCGTCCGGCGCCATTTTCAGCCACCTCAGCCGGCGAGGTTGGTCTCTTTTGAAAACTCGTCCTCCGGGCTTGTCAAATATTCAAACCGTTTTGAGCTTGGACTTCGGTAACTACTCCGTTTATCAATAATTCGATTTTAAATATTTTGAGTTTTTTTGCTGATTTGAGCTTGATTTTGATTTTATTTGAGATAATTGCTATAGGTTTGATTGTTGTAGAGATTGTGAGCTATCCAAATATGATTTTTATTCATTTTTCTGAAAATCTTGAATTTTTCCAGGTTTGGGTTACTGTTTACAACATTGTTCCGGATAATCCCGGGTCGGAAAAATTTTATATTTTTAACAAATTCTTTGTTATATTTTGAACAAGCTTTGTGAAGAAAATTTATTAAAATTATGTCTAGAATTTTTATTATGAATTTTCGAAGGTTGATGTAAAAAAATGAATTTTTGGAAAAATTAGTACAAATGAGTAATTTTTATATTTTAGTTGAGATTATTGTTAATTATTATGTTTTAGACTGTTTTTGAATAATAAATAGTATTAAAATAATTTTTCTGAATTATTTACTATTTTTAGCTAATTATTAGTAAATTCCAGAAAATTATTAGAATTTAGCAAATTATTTGATTTTAATTGAAATTGTTGTTAATTATTCAGTTTAGACTATTTTTGATTAATAAAGGTATGAAAAATAATTTTTATAGTTATTTTTCAATTAATTGTTAATTAGTGATAATTTTGAAAGAAAATATATATGGAAAATAAACTTATTTTATTATTTTTATGATATTAATAAGTTATTTTAATAATTACTTAAAATTTATGCTAATTTAATTTTAAAATGAAATTTTATTCCATTTATGAATTTTATTAGCAAAATATTATCAAAAACTAGAATTTTATCATTTATTTGGAAAATAAATGTTTTTAATATTTTTATGAGATATTTTGATGATTTGAGAAATTATTATATTATTTTATTGATTGTGAATTGTGTTGGTTATCGGTTGGGCTATAATTGTAGTTCGGAGGCCCAACCCGAGAAGTTGAATTGTGAATATTTTAGAAATGTGTTTGCGTGCAGGAACAACTCTACTTTTAGTAGAGAGATGTCTGTTTTACAAAGGAGACTCTGCTGAATTTTTGATAAATTTCTCGTAAAACATGACATCGAGTCGGTCTTAAGTTTTGAGTCTTAGTCAAGTTGGGTCTTAGATCGAGTTGTTCTTTAGAAATTTCTAAAATATAAAATTAGAAATTTATTTTTAATTATTTATTTATTATTTTTTTTCTTTTAGCTGCACCGCGAGCTAGGCCTTCCGGACCGGGCCAGCCGAATCAGAGTACAGGAGCCCACACCTGTGCGTTATTATTATATATATGCATGACATATAGAATTCATAATTTGACATCTATATTTTGAATAAAAATGAATTTATTATTATTTATTATGATTTTATATATGCATACATTTATATTTCATAAATATGATCATACATGCATATATATATATATATATGTTTTTATAAAAATGCTTAAATGCAAATTTTAATTTCGTAATATGGATGCGTATATTTATGCTGAATTATTTATTTATTTGGAATAAAATATTATTGGAGGATAGTCGTAGAACGTGCCACCTAGTGGGTTACACTAGGACTGTTGCGCAATAGTTCGTTAGATGCTAGGATATGATATATTGATTGATGATTAAATGATATATTGAGAATTATGGTTGAGAAGCGTGACTGTTGTAGCTCGGTTGACTTAGTATCTCGAGGCCAGTAATGCCGACAGTGAGATTGCGGGAGCTCAGTTGACTCAGTGTCTCGGAGCCAGTCCACTATTAATTTGGAAACGAGAAATATTTTGGTATTTAAGTGAGCTTGTTGGCTAGTGAGGTTCAACGATTGAGGATGCAGAAATATTAGGATTTTGCTTCGATCCTCCAGTAAAATAAATTACGAAAAATATTTTCAAGCATCCGTGTGGATTGTATGTATATTTATATAAATATAAATATATGAATATTATTATTGATGCTTGTGTGTACGTGCATTAGGTTACATGCATATATATAATAATAATTCAAGCAGTGAGGTCTAACCCCTCTCAATTATTTTTTTTTAGGATCCTTATAGTCAAACCTCGTATAGTAGTTCTTTTCGCCGGACTCTTTCTTGTCCGATTGGTTTATGTAAACTATAGACTATCCTTTCTTATATTAATTAGGCGCTGCAGTAGTAGTATGCATTTGTTGTAGCACGTTATAATTATTTTGACTGAGGTTATGCACCTGTTTATTGTAAAACATTTTATTGAGATATTAATATTGGTGAATTTCTTTATATTGTTAAAATTTTAATTCTGAGGTATTTTTATATGTATGTTGAATGTTTAAATTGTGTTTAAGGCTTGCTACGGATTTTGGATTCGTGTGAATTCCCATACCCTAGTGCCGGTCATGACTCCCGAGTTTGGATCGTGACAGTAACATAACCCAACCGTTGTTTGAAATCTTTGAGAAACTCTAAGTAGAAGGGTTGATGATGCCTAAAGAACCCAGACCTCTGCCTCAAAAGTTGCCCCCACACCATGATTACAAAGCTTATTGAATTATCATCAACAGACTGGCCATACTACTTATCATTGCTATGCATTGCACAAGAATATTAAAAATTTGATTGACTAGTGTAAAATTGACCTAGACCAAATGCAACATCATGATATTTAAGAATCTAGTATGAGTAGTGTGCTGCTTAGATGCTTCTTACATGTGGATTATATCTATGTGAGAATAATGAATGCAAGTAGTTTGGCAAAAGTTATGAATAAAGTTTCAATTTGCAAGCTCAGTTTCATATATGTGAACATATATAAAATGCAATAAATGTAATTTTCTTTTTAAACTCTATGCTTTTCTAAGCTTGTTTTGATTATTTTTTTAAAGTTAGTTTTTCTCTTTATAATATTTATTATCAATTTTTGCACACTTAGCTTGTTAATCATGATCATCCACATGGTGTCACACTCGATTGAGAGAGAGAAAATAAAAAAAATAATAATAAATAAGATGGAGGCAAAGGACCTCTTTTTTTTTGTCAAACTTTACCCAATAATGTTTGTTATCCTTGAGCCTCTAGCTTGAAATTTTACCTAATTATTCTCTTTGAGCTTGTGGTCTACTTAATAATTGAGTAGAAATGAGTTTTTTTTTTAATTTCAATAATTTTTGTAAATATTGTATTTGCTTATAAATTTTGTTTTAAAAATAAAAGATATTTCTCTCATTTTATTTTTAAGCATAATTTTGCAAAAAAAATGTTCACATAATCATTTTCTATATATGATATACTTTTTACCGACATACTCATGAGTGGAATAATTGACATTTTGTATTTACTAGGGTAAGAATGCCTTAGACCCTTGCATTTTGGTTATGTATGCTTAAAGGATTTGGGCATATTTCCTTATGCTTCACAAGTCCTAGAACATATCATCCACTCTTTCTAGGTGAAATCATAGTTGTATGTATAATTAGGGTAATGATTTAGGCATTTGTTTGTTTAACCATTTGTCACTTCCTCTTTTCCTACTTGTATATAAATGATGTCGCTTGTTAACCATTTTGAGCCTTTTTCTTGAATTTTTAATAACCATTTGTATTTTCTTATACAACCTCTATTTACCATACCTATTAACCTAAACACTAGACTTTACCTTAATGTGGGTCGAGTCATTGATAGAAATACACATGTAAAAATGGGATTGTAAGTGAGAAGTTTCAAAAAGATTAAGTATTAAAAAAAGATATGGGCAAAAAAAAAGAAAAAAAAAAGAAAAAAAAAGCCCAAAATTATAGTATCTTCATCTATCTGTGTGGTTCTTCTAGTAGTTAATTTTGTTAATGACCCTTCTCATTTTTATTACCTTTATTTCCTTCTCTTGGTAAATCCTTTACCTTAGCCTTATTACAACCTTAATAAAAAGTCCTTTTGATCCCTTGCTATATAATACACATATATTCGTGGAGAAAGTATGGTTAGTCTTGCCTATGGGACTTGGCTATATGCATTCGAAAGCAACAGGGGTTACCAAATGCGTATATGCTTACCTGAAGTGCAACAACCAATATGTCTGTGGTCTATGTAGATTTACTTGATTTAGTAAATACATAATGTTGATGATTCATAAAATAGAAGTGCCTAAATTTTAAGTTTGAACTTTATTTGCTATATATACTTAAGTATTTATAATAAATGTTGGCACTCACATTGCAAAGCAAAGCACCTTAAAGTGAATATAACGAAGCCTAAAAGATAATAATCTTTTACTCCTTTTCTTATTAAAAAAATTTCAAATATCTTTATTTCTTACCAGCACCATACCTTTTCTTTAAACTATAAATGAATAAGCCTTTTTCTTAAAAAGCCCTAAAATTCTTTAAACTCATAAATGACCATGAAGGTGACCAACTGTGACTATACATCCAATAATTTTAAATGCATCCTCTTGCCTCTAATGTTATCAAGCATCTCGCTAGGAGAAAATCAAAATATTCTCCAAGCCAAAAGTTAGGGATATGGTGAGCATGAAAAATATTTGGTTAGAAAGCCTTTCAAAGGCTAACCAATAACAAGTGTGATGTTATGTGCATGATTAGGACTCATGTGTTAAGAGTGTTCAAATTTGCAATAAATGTTGGATAAAGAGTGCAACCTGTTAACATTAATTAAAGATAAATATATGGTAAAAAGGTTTTCAAAATCTTTTCAAGTTTCTTTTAATTTATAATGTTTTTCACTGGTAACAACTTTTTGCTACACTTCTAGCGTTCATTATTCTTTACTTATCAATTCCATATGTGAGATTATTGATCCTAGAGGCTTGTTTGATTAATCCTTCAATTCTCGAGAGCATGTTTGGTTCTTAAAGTTTTGGGGCATGACCAGTTCATTTTCTAGGGGCATGTTAGGTTCATCCCTAATCATGGTGATATGATTGATAAAGATTCTGGGGGGCATGTTTGGTTCAGTTCTCATGTTTAATCCATTATTAATATTGGTATCATCTTTGGTTCATCCTTAATCATGGTGGCATTTGCAATTGGTTTTCAACCTTGAGGGCGTGTTTTGGTTTATCTGATAAAGGCTCTAGGTGCATATTTGGTGCACTTTCCATTTGGGGACCTACTTAGTTGATCTTAATCCAGGTGACATGATGAGGTAGTTTTTAGCCTAGGGGCGTATTCAATTAATGTTCATCTATAAGGGCATTGCAGTACAATTTAAAGAATGAATAAAGTTGGATAAAGCATGGTACTTTTGCCAAAAGGGGTGGCTTTCTTTAAAATATGCATCCATTTAATTTTTTTTGCATATGTTCATGATTTTGCATAAGATGCACGATGTGTTTGCACTATAAACCTTCGTTGTTATTTCTTTCATGCACTTTTATGCATTACTAGCTCTATTTGTCTACATAAATACATCCATACTGTCCTCATACACATATTATTTAGAATAATACATGCATTCATCCTTGTTTGAGGTATTCTTTAGGCATAAATAGAGACTTTCATGTTGGATCATTGCATTACATGTGCATTTATACATAAGCTTTCATTTTCATACATGCTATATTTACATCTTTGTATTATGTGCTTATAGATCCTATAATATATGCATGATTGCACTTGTAGTTTATATACTTGTTATACCTTTTAATTCATACACTTCTAGTTGTAATAAGCATACCAGTTAAGTTAATGCATTTGGTTATATTAGTTCGCATCTTTGTTTCAATTCACTTGCACACACATTTTATATAATAATAATAACGCTTTTATTATGTCTTGCATTATATCTTTATTTTTCTAATAAAGTCTCAAAGTTTTAGCTTCATCATGTCCTACATTAGAATTAACAATAAGGTGATGCACTTGTATTTTCTTTTAATGTCAAAATTCCTTTCCAAGTCTTGTATTGAGTCATTCTAGAAAATAAATTCCCCAATAGAGAAGACAACAAATTTTATTTTACTCATTTTTCAAATGGGAGTCTTTGTGACTCATATTCAAGTGGGAGTCTTTATGACTCAATTTCAATGGGAGTGTTTGTGACTCAATTTCAAGTGGGGTTATTGTGGGATCTTGGTCAAGATCGGTGTGTTTATCGTGGCACACAGGCTAATGGCGACCATCTACCGATTTTATGTTATTGTTTGTAGGAAGGTCTGCCTGAATAGCCCTTATAGATTGGAGTCGCCACCCAATCTGAATTAGGAGAAAGTGAATTAAAAATCCACTTTCATAACTAGAGAATTTGGGTTCAGGGGGGTAGGAGTTACTTATCCAGTTTCTTATCATACATATTACTTATTCATTCACTACTTTACCCTAGTTTCGGTTTTATGATGCATTTTATGTCACTTGATCATTAGTTAGTTTAAATCAAAAATAAAGTGCAGGATAGTTAGACTGACGAGCATACATTACATAATAAATAAATAAGCAAGCATCCATCAATCAAGTAAATGATCATGTAGGCAAGTAAGCATGCAACACGTAGCACACAAGCATGTAAGAAATAATCAAAATAAGCAAACAAAATAAGTAGGATAAAAACAGGGAAAGGGATTAAGGATTACAACCCAAGAAAAAGCCTATTCTAATAAATACATCCAAAACAAAAAATAAAAGGGAATTGGGATTAAGGATTACATTGCCTTGAAAAAGGCCTATTCTATTAATTACATCAAAATGAGAAAAGAAATAAAAATTATATTCTAATAATTCTGCAAAACAAAGGTTAGTCCTCATGCACATGCAAGCACGCATCACATTTAAGGCAATTTCATATATTTCATTCATAATTAAAATAATAAATAAAGAATAATTACGAAAATAAACAAACAAGGATGCTAACAAAAATGCATGATACAAGATTTTGGAACTTGGGTATTTTGGTATGGGGTCACCTTTTTATTATAAAAATAAGATTTTCATGGCAACACAAATATTAGGGAATTAAAAAAAGGGAAATAAAAATAATGAAAGTGACAAAAATACTATTCTCACCATAAAAATATTAACTTTATGATAAAAATAATAAATTTATCAAAGAAAACAATAAAAATGACATGGATAATAAATGTGCAATAAAGATAATAACAATGCAATTGGAATAACAAAAGGATGATAAAAATATTATTTTCACCATAAAGGAAAATGAAAATAATAATAATGTGATTAATATGATAAAAATAATAAACTGCAGAATTAAAAATAGTTAAAGTGGTAAAAGGTGTCATTTCTACCACAAAAATATCCACTTTATGATTAAAAATGGCAATTTCACCTAAAAAGGGCATAGAGACAAGAAAAATGATGAAAATGTAATAAAAATAATAAAAGTGCAGAAATAAAATAATTAAACTGATAAAAATGTCATTCTTACCATAAAAACATTAATTTTATGATAAAAAAAAATACAATTTCACCTTAAAAGGGCATAGAGGTTATAAAAATTACAAAAATGCAATAAAATGATAAAAATATAGAAATATTAACATAAATAAATAAAAATGCAGGAATGAACAAATTAAAATAATAAAGATGATATTTTCACAAAAAAAAATGTGAACTTTATGGTAAAAATACCAAATTTATCATAAAAAGGCATAAATATAACCAAAATAGCAAAAATACAACAAAATTATAAAAATGCAGAAATAAATATATAAATAAATAAAATGACAAATAAAATAATAAAAATAGTAAAGGTGACATTTTTATCATAAAAATGTGAATTTTATGATAAAAGGCCAAATTTACTATAAAAAACATAAATGGAATAAAAATGATAAAAATACATAAATAAATATAAATAAATGAAGATGATAGGAGCAAATATATAAAAATAACAAAAATGATAATTTTATCGTAAAAATATGAACTTTATGATAAAAATACTAAATTTGTCATAAAAAGCATAAAATCAACAAAAATAGAAAAAGGGGAAAAATGGTAAAGTGCAGAAATAATTAAAAAAATAAATACACAAACATGGCAGAAATAAAGTAATAAAAATAATAAAGATGACATTTTTACCATAAAAATATGAACTTTATGATAAAAAGGGCCAAATTTACTATAAAATGCATAAATGCAATAAAAATTACAAAAATACCACAAAAATAATAAAAATGCTGGAATATTAATAAAAATACATAAAATAATAATTTAAAGTGATAAAAATGTGAGCTTTATGATAAAAATACCAAATTTATCAAATAAAGCATAAATACAATACAAATAATAAAAATGCAATAAAAATAAGAAAAATGTAGGAATATTAATAAAATAAGTAAAATGGCTGAAAAAATAATAAATTAAAATGATGCAAAAATAATAATAAAAATGCTAACTTTACACCAAGATACCCATTTCTTATATAAATGGAAAAATAATGCAAAAATGATGGAAAAATGCAAAAATGAATGCAAACACTCCGGAATCACCTGAACTTCTCACTACTCCATCATGTCTTGTATCCAAACTTCAAGATCATCATAAAAATTACAACTTTACCAATATAATGAATATTCACAATAAAATGAATAAAAATGCAAAAAAAAAAAACTGATAGAAATGAGATGAAGAAGATGATAAAAATGCAATTTTTAATTGAAAATGATTAGGAGATCCTTAGGGGGACCGGGTTATTACCCTTGATGCGTGCTTTGAATTAGAAGGAGCTCGGTTTGGATTTAATGGTCTAAATCCTAAGATAAAAAAGAAAAAAATATTTTGGTTAAGTGTTTGGTGTAAATGGGTCTCCAAGTGCCTTCGGAGAGAGAGAAAATCGTCTAAAATAGTAGTGTTTTCTCTCTAGGAGAGTGCCTAAAAAATGTGCCAAAATCCCCTCCAAAAGAGGAAAAAATGAGTTTTGATCAATACAGGTCAACAGACCCATGAGCTTTGGTTATAGACCCACGCGCGTAGGTCCTTGAACCCACGTAGGGGCAAAAGGGTCATTTTGACCTACGAACTTGGGTCAAAAACCCACACTCGTGGGTCATTAACCCAAGCTTGTGGGTTGACCCATCTCTATAGGCTTTTTCCTTACTTTTTGGTTCTTTTTTTGCCCAAATTGGCTTTTTGAGGTCTTTTTGGTTTCTTTGGTTTCTTTCGGGTCTAGATCTAAGCATGCTCGAGAAAAATTTCAAAGAAAATTTCCCCCTATCTAACTGATAAGAATCCTTCATTATCAAATTTTTAGGGGATTGTCAAAATATGGGTATCAATAGTTGTCCCTCCTTTATATGCGTTGATCGAGCCGATGCTTGTTAATGCATGGGAAGTAAGCTTTGAAAACCAAATGAGATATAAAAAATTTATGAGGGTGCTATGTAACCTTTTCCAAGCTACAAAGTAGGGGCACCATGACCTTTGCCAAGCCACAAGTGGGGGTGTCGTGACCTTTGCCAAACCACAGGTGGGGGTGTCATGACCTTTGTTAAGCCATAGGTGGGGGTGTCATGACCTTTTCCAAGCCACAGGCAGGGCTACATTGTATAGCCCTAACAATTTTCATGTGCCAGGTTTCAAAGAAACATAAATGCATGTAAAATCTTATATAGGTGCTATGTAACTTCTACTAAGCTACAAACTGGGACACACCATACAGCCTTGCTTAAGCTCTAGGTGTAAGTGTTGTGTGATTTTTCAAAATCATGATGTGAGTGAAAACAAAATGCTATGATGTGGGTTTGATTTTTAAAATTATAGTGCATGAGAGTCTTGTTCGTGCTCTTAATGGCTTACTGTATTGGTGAGTGGCGTATACCAGGGACTTCGAGTTAATCCGATCGCATCTGTTTCACCTTAATGTGGTTTTCACCATTTCTCCAAGGTTCGACCAGTATCCCTTTACCAAGAACATTTTTGATTACTAAGTGGAGAGTAAGCATCCCACATAATTATAAGAAAATTCACCAAATGAGGTCGTCAAGAATCACGATGCATAAGGCAACCCTTGATGTCATGTCATTCCCTTTGGAAGTAAATGCTTGATCATACTTCTTTTACAGAGCATTTTCCTTTCTCAAGAAATCCTTGCCTTTTGATATTCATCATGAATGTCGCTAAGGACTTCTTAGATTACTCTTACTCTCTTTTGGAGAGCATTAGAGTATTTGCTTTTCTGCCTGGGTTTTCCCTTTTTGGCTATTCCCTGCCTTTTAATATTCAGCGTGAATTTCGCCAAGGGATCCTTTGGATACTCTTGCTCAATTTTGCGCATTGGAGTAGTCTGAGTATGATTTCTCTTATTATTATTATTATTTTCCTGCGTTTAAACCTCTTTTAGGGTCTATTAAGACAATCGCAAGCTACCCAAACGTCCCAGTTCCAACAACTTTTCCTTTGGTGTATTTTCTGTCTTTCATGAGGTTATCAAGCATTAAGTTGAGTAGAATTGAGAATCTCAACTTGAAGCCGCTGGTCAAAGTCAGGAAGCCTTAAAAATTTTGTCAAAGTAAGACGGTCGCTTTCGAGGTTGACCGGTCTGTCCCTATCACATGCCCCCTCTCCAGTGCGAGTACACCTCCGATAGCACGAGAAAATATTGTTTGTAATGCAAAAGTATGTATAAATGCATGAATGTATGAATTTACATGAAAAATAATGGAGAAAAGGATATAAAAGACTTCCTCAAATTTTTGCATTTTTTGGGGGTATTTTGGGCTTTTACCATGTGTTTTTGGCTTTCGGGTGTATCTCAGGTCGATGTCCGGACCTCCAATGCATCTTTGGGACCTTCTGGAACCTTTGGCAAGGGAAAATACATATCTCGGGGCTTTGATGGGCCTTGGACCACACCGTGGGTGCTTCCCACATGTGTGGGTCCAATGACCCACGCGCGTGGGTTAAAACTCACGCTTGTGGTTCTATTCAAGACCCACTGAGCTAGAGCCTATAAAAGGCCTTTATTTTATCTTTTTCCTTATTTTTCATTCGTCTCTTCTCTCTACTCTCTTTAGATTTTCTAAACCTTAGGCCTTCTTTTCTTTAGACATATACCTATGTAAGGAGGTGAAGGCAGTGATAAGGACGACCTCCTCAGGCAGATTCCACCTGGTCTTATGATCGACTTAGAGGAGCTTGATGAGGGAGCTCCTGAAGATCACAGTTCTGATCACGGTGATTTTGAATTTTGAATTTTGAATTAATTTTTTATGAATTTTGATTGGTTGAAAATAAATAAAAATAATAATTTAAAATAAAATAATACTAATAATGTTACATTATCAAGTTATTTGAAGGATAAAACTTTTAAAAATAAAATAATCATTATCTCCTGATTACAGGAGATTGGTCTTTAGAGGTTTATAAAACCCTATGTTTTTTTAACGTAGGGAGGAGGTTCTTCTTTTGAAAAAAAAAAGGCTTTCTTTGATGTTCTTTTAGAAAAATGCAAGAACCTTTCCTGGGTGGGTTCTTAATTTGTTTATGTTCTTTTTTATTTCTCAACAAAAATTAAAAGTTCTTTTGAAAAGCAATTAAAGCCTGAGAATATATTCAAGTATGAAGACTCTATTCCAACAACAACACGATGAATCAAATACTCTGAGGAGCTATCAATACAACATCTTTCACTCTCATCTTTCTTTCTTTCTTTTTGTTTTTTTTAATTTACTTTTTTATATATTTTGATTCAAATATTTTTTCTGTGTTTTATTTTGTATTTCATATTTCCTATTTTTACCATGGTGATGGGAGTGACTTGAAAATGGAAGTGGTTGCACATGATTAAACTGATAATCAACCCATGAAGGTCCATGGAATGCCATGGATTTAATCTTATTTTAGTTTTCTTTAATTTTTATTTCTATATTTTTACATTTTTTTAGGCCCATTAGGTTAATTTAGATTTAGGCCCATCTTTAGTTAATAAAATTAACTTTAGACATAGATCAGATCATTACAACATTTTCTTTTAAAATAAATAGATTTAGGATCACTTCATTTGAACTAAAAATTAACTAAAATTAGGCTCACTAGTTCATTTTCATTAAAATTTGATAGACTTAGGTCTATTTCTTAGAAATTAAAAAGGTAGACATAGGTT
>CATIWM010203665.1:0-16598 GCA_949671775.1 Mallotus repandus | reverse complement strand
TAGAATAGGGTTTGAATATAGGGTGAGAAATGAGGAGAAGAGAAGTTTGTGATGGTTTTATACCAATGGTTAGGATTTTTAGGGTTAGATTATTAAGGTATATAAATGACGTCATATATATATATATAACTTCGAAATTTCGGTGAGTTCGGGTGGAAGCACACTTCCACCGAACCACAAACCGAACTCCAATATTCAACCCACCCATCAACCGAATCGTGTAGAGCTACCATCTCATCTGAATCGTTCTTCATCCTTGGGTCAAGTTTGGGTCGAAAGTTCAAATTCAGACGGATTATGCACAACCCTATTAACCATTATAACTACCGAATTAGCATTTCTATTTAATTTACCAACTATTTATGTTAAATTATCAATTATCAAATAAATTGAATATTTTTATTAAAATAACAGGCAAATTCTATGGTTATCTTGATTTGTAGTTACTTTTTATTTTATTTTGTTTTAGTCATCATTGGATATGAGCGTATTTTACTTTGTAAAAATTAAAATAATCATAAAATGCACCAAAATAAAAAAAAATTACAGCAAATTTATAAAAAATTATAAATATATGAATTATAAAATTATACCGACATAGAACGAAGTAGCTTACATGGACTAAATGATGTTTATAAGATATGACATTAGCGCGCTTTATGCTAGAAATTAGGGTTGAGCATGTTCTGTCCGATTCGGAGATTTGAAAATCTCTAGGATTAGATTGAAAATTGGAGATTTGAAAATATTGAAAACTGGTACCATAACTGAAACTAAAAATCTCCGTTTTGTATTGTTCCAAAATTTCAGAACAATATAATTCAGAGATCGGATATTTCAATCTAATACAGAATGGAGATTTAAGAATTATACCATATACACTATTTTCTTAAATTTGTAAACATCCATGAAACTTGCAATTTCATTAAGTAAACCAGCAACAATAATAATATTAGTTAAATAATATATATAATTCTTTGGTAAAATATAGTTAAGATTAGTTAAATAATATTTGTAAATGAATATTAGTTAATTCTTTTTTGTAGACAAATATTAGTTTATTAATATTAGTTAATTTTTTTATTTTTTTATTTTTTAATAGAAAAATTTATATTTTAATTATAATATTAGCATTATTTGTTTAAAAGTAGTTAAATAATACTTATATTATTTATATATTAAATTTATTTATATAACTCATATATTATGAATATATAAATAAATACATAAATTTTGATTATTTCAATTCAATAGAATTCAGTATAGTTCGATTCAATTCGATCCATTTCTCAGTTTAAATATTTGTAAATATTCAAAGCCATATCAAAAAAATTTTATCAATACAATTTAATCTGAATAAAATTAAAAAATTAACGACTTAATTCAATTTTAAAAATTTTTAATTCAATTATTTAATTCAATTAGGATATTTTAATTTTTATGCTCAGCCCACCGGAAATATATCTATCTTTTTTCTAAAATAGATCAATGTACGTCTTATATAGCACGTGAACTTGCTGTGCCAAAGCCAAATAAACCTCACTGGGACACTTTTCCTAAGACAACATTAGAGGCTAAATATATACATGGCCTTTAACAGCCTTCAAGAGCTGGCCATTACAACAAAACCAACTGAGGATTATTTATTATTTTTTTTGCAAATTCTAAATTTTAGCTCATTTTTTTACTTTCAATGTCCTTACATTAATTCTTGCACTTAAATTAATTCTAGCAGTGTCTTTTACTTTCAACAAAATCTTAGTTTGTACTCTAAATGTTCGATTCTAAATTATATTACCAGTAAATTTATTATTTTTATTTGAATTATTTTTTGCTTGTCCTATCGGTTCATCTTTAATTGCACTTACACAGTTGGTCTTTTCTTATCTATTTACTAGTTATTCATTTTCTCAGGAGCTGAAATGTCACTTGCGGTTGTTACCTACTAATGGCAATCAAATTGAGCTTTAGGCCATGTTTGTTTCATTGAATATACAAAAAATAGGATAGTTATTTTATAAGGATTAACTATTTTTTTATTTTGATTCAAATTTTATTATGGAATGTCAATTTTATAAATAGTAATTCTCTAATTTTGAAAAATAGTCATTTTTACTATTCTTTGCTAAACTAAAATTAAGTATTATTTATCCTTTGTAATAGATTATTTCCACTTTTACCCCGCTTTTTATGTTTAAGCTATCTGAATGTTCATGTTTTTGCTTTCTTTTTTTTTTTTAAATAATTTAATTTAGATTTTTAATATTTTTTTTAATTGAATTTAACTCGGGTTTGACAACCAAAAATTATATAAAATTTATTTATTTTATATGCTTGTATTTTTATGATTAAAAAATTTTAAAATATTATTTATTTATTATGCATTTATATTATTTTCAAGAAATAAAATAAATGTGCTAATTTTTTATATATTATATGTTTATTTTTTTTTAATGTAAAACATGCTAAAATTGTATGACTATTTAATTTTGATACTAATAATGAAATTCATTAATAAGGGTATCAATGTCATTTATATTTAAATCTACTTATTCCTCATAGCAATGCTTATCAAAACATGAAATAAGTCATGAACCAAAGAATGAAATAGTAATTATTTAGAAATAGTTATTCTAAGAATACCTATTTTATTACTTAAAAATTATAATTTTATTCCACACTTATTTCATTTCATAAACCAAACATGGCCTTAGTTTTAATTTATGAACTCTTGCTGCAATGACATTTTAGATCCGCAATGCTTGCCATTACTTAAATTGGTAACTAGAGGTTTTGGGTTCGAGTCCTGAGTAAGCAGCTATTTTAAAACTCTCGAGGTAGGTTTTTGCCACCCTTTGGGGTCCTGCCCGAGTCAAATTCGAATTAGTCGGGTCCTACGAGATATTGGATACTAGATGATCTAGAAAAAAAAAAAAAAGAGAATTGGCCATTTAATTTCATGTCAAATCAAAAAATTATTAGATTTAGCAAATTTCCAATACCCGAAAACTTTAAAACAATCATTTTAACTGAAAATTGTAATAATTTTTTTTGTAAATTTTAAAAAGTAATATATGAAAAATGGGTAAATTTTATGAACAGTATTAAAATTTTATACTTGATTATAAAATGGTATCATCACTTCAATTTATATCTTTTCGGTTCCTTAATTTAATTTTAGTTTCATCGGAATGTCACTCACAAAAATTTGACCAATTTTGATGATGTGGTCATTGGAATTGCCACGTCAGAAGCCACATCAACGTGACTCAAAAGTGGCTTCTGATTTGGCTAAGTGGCTTCTGATGTGGTATATGACATGACAATTTCAGTGGCCATATCATCAAAATTGGCCAAATTTTATAATAAACATTCCGGTGAAACTAAAACTGAAATTAAGAAGCCAAAAAAATACAAATTGAAGTTATAGTATCATTTTATAATCAGGTGTAAAATTTTGGTACGGTTCATAGAATTTATTCTATAAAAAATAGGGTTGTTTAAAGAAATTTTTTTCTTTATGTGTCCACTCAATTCTAACTTTAGAATAGTCGAAAAACTCCACACCATACTTATGATAATAATACCATACCATACCATACCATACCATTTTAAAGCATCTTAAAACTATAGAACATAAGCTGAATCATTTTTGAAAGTTTATCACGGGAGAATCTTTCTTGGAATACGACAAATTTTTATTTTGCAATTGTTAATTTGGGCCAGTAGTACCCCTAAAGCCTGGTCTAGTGCCAAGCTGTTGGAGGGCAAGGCCCCACACCCCTATAAACTTTGGTAAAAAAAAAAAATTTGGCCAATATTAGAGATTTTGCTATTTTGGAATCAGTGTAAGCCGTGTTCAAACCGTGTTGCCCTACTTGGAGGGACATCGTATTTTTTTTTTTTTTTTTTTTTTTCCCACTCCTCTCAGAAGCAATGCATGATTTTAGCCACAGAATTGCTGTTAGGGGCAAGTGTATGACCACCTTTCTTGGGTCTGAATGAAGTATGGTGTAATTAATTATGTATGTTTGCTTATAATTGCACCACCTGGCTAGACAGAAAAACACATCATGTGCTGATTTTTCAGAAATCAATAGAATACGACAAGTAAATGAATTTAGCTTGTGTTTCAGTCAATGCATATTTACTGTTACTCCTTAAAATTCTTGCTCTATTTTGACTCTCATATAAATTTATTAATAAAAAGAAATAAATATCATCTCAAAAACTAGCTTAAAAAATTTAATTTCTCTTATTAGCTATCTGAATTGATTTTTGTGACAAACATCCAAAGAAAATAATTTTCTTTTTTTTTTAAATAAAGCAACAAGGGTGACTGCGTGAAGGTACATTTTTAATATTGTCTAATAAGAGAAAATCGAGAGTCGAATATTTTGAAAAGAAATAATAGAATACGACAGTTATAGATACCGTTGATTACCATGCCAACCCATAAACAAATAAATGTGGAGATTCCTTCTCCTTCATTGTCTCCTTCTTTGTATATCGATCAATATGTATTGTATTTCAAAAATAAGAGATGGAATACGTACTCTCTGCTTGATCAACAAGTGTACATATAATTTAAAGTCATAGGAGGAGTGCAACCAATAATGCTAGAAAAGCTGGAAAGCTCAATAATTCCCGAAGTCGCTGTTCAGTGAAAATAATAACTCTTCTGCACGTAAAAAACTTACAACTCAAAAAGTATGAAGTGGTAGGGCAAAGTGAGATGTACCCCCCCAACCCCCACACACACAGTGACACTCTATTAGCGGTAGCTAGATACCAAACATTTGTTGCTTATGGCATTGACCAATGGTGGGGACTAATTGGGAAATGTAGGATTATGACATAAAATATAATACACAATAATTTAATGCCCATTGTCCCACAGCTCAAGGGGAGACATGGACAAATGTTGGATTTTAGGTGCCACTTTGCACATTTTATTAATAATTGACTACAAAATTTTTTTTTTTTTTATATAAAAACATCCTTAATAAATGTACTCTAAAAATATTTTATTAATAAAAATAAGTTTTAGTTCAGTCTAGTTAAACTTATATTGTTTTGATTAAAATTAAATTGAATTAAATTTATTTTAATTTAAAAATTTTTAAATAAATTTAGTTCCATCAGTCAAAATTTAAATTGGATTCAGTTTTTTCAGTTAATACTGTTTTAACTGAATTTTAACTGCTTCTGAATTCCACAAGTTAGGAGACATAATAGTACACGGTGATCCCTCCACTACTATGGAATTTAAGGTCACCATGTGCTTTGATCCCATAAAAAAGTTAAACTATCCAATTGAAATCAAAAGAGCAAAAATTATTGGATGGAAATATTTCAAAAGCTTTTTTTTTTTTTTTAATTTAGTGATGATCCACAGTGATATTTTCTACATTTAAATTAAATTATAAGAAATAGGTGTGATGATGAGTTTTAAGTTATGAAAGGGCAATTTATTTCAAATATGCTAGGTGCAGAAATGAGAATTTTAAAATATTTAATGGATAACATTAGGGCAAAACCCACATTCAGTTTCAAAACTTTCCATATTTTTAGCTTTACATCCTTAAATTTCATTTTATATATATAGACCATCATATTTAATGAGTCAAAAATTTTAAATTTTTTTATCAATTTTTAAATATAAATTATTTTCTTTTGGTCCATAAAATTTTATATTTCTAACATTTATATTTTTTAACTTTTTAATACTTATCACTTTTTAAATTATTTATCGATAAAAAAATAAATTTACTTATTTTAATTCTAATATTTTAAATTAAAAAATATAATATAATTTTTTGTATTAAATTTTCATATCTTAAATTTAAAATATAAAATTAATATATACATATCTAAAAATTTTAAATTTTAAAAATAAAAAAATAATTAATGTTAAGATATAAAAAAAATTGTAATAATACTATTATTTTTCATAATATTTTAAATTACATAAGTTTTATTTTCAATAAAATTTATATTATTCAAAATAAAATTTTATGATGAAAATGAACACCATAATTAAAGACATTATAATAAAAATAATTTTATATTCCTTAAAATTTTGTAAAAAAATAAACCCAAAAAGGTATTCAAAATATAAAATTTTAATTTTAATTAATTATAAAATATATTTTATCATAATTTCTTTTATTTATAATATTTTTTCATCATAATATTTTATTCTAAAAAATATAAATTCTGTTGAAAATAAAACTTGTATAATTTAAAATATTATGAAAAATAGTGATATTATTATAATTTTTTTCTATGTCTTTACATTGACTTCTTTATTTATATTTAAAATTTAAAATTATATATTTTTTTTAAATTTTAAAATTATTTTAGATAAAGACTTATATTTATATATTTTGATGTAAATATTGAAAATTAAAATAATTTAATTTAATTATTTGATAAAAAATTTTAAAGTGATATAAGTGTTAAAAGTAAAAAAAATGGTATGAATGTTAAAAATATGAAACTTTAGGGACCAAAAGAAAATATTTTGTGTTGAAAAATTGACAGAAGGGTTTAAAATTTTCAAACTATGAAGTACAAGGGTTTAGATATACAAAATGAAACCTGAGTGGCCTAAAGCTTAAAATGCAAAAAGTTTAGGGGCCTAAATATGGATTTTACCTAACATTAGAATAGATGGGTAGTTGTAGTAGCAGTAATAGTAATAGCAGTCGTAGTAGGCATAGTACTTATAGTAGTTGTAATAGTAGAAGGAGGATGTTGGAAGAAGGTGGACACCCACACTAAATTCACACACTCATACACAAGGAAGAAGAAAGAATCAAAATTAAAATGTTTAATGAATTCACTCTTCATTGATTTAATGAAATTGCTTATAAAAGTATTTATAACACTACATAATACTAAAAATAAAAATCTTAGTATAGTAAGGTGAGTTTTCATCGTAGACTTGAAACTAATTTTAATACATTTGCTAAAAATAACTTAAACTTAAAATCATTAATTAATTAGTTCAAGTTCAGTTATTAACACCCCTATAAACTTGAACTTTTCATAACTCTCAGGTTCATTCCTAATTGCTAAAACTATCATGTTTGAGAGGCTTCGTGATAATATTAGCAATCTGATTATAGATGGTCATATACTCTACTTCAACTTCTTTTTTAGCAATGCATTTTTGAATCAAATGATATCATATATCAATATGTTTACTTTGATCATGAAACACTGGAGTTTTTGCTAGAATTTGAGCAGTCTTATTATCAATCATGATTTTAATAGCTTACTTTTGCTCCAATTGAATTTCTTTTAGTAATTTTCTTAATCAAATAGCATGGCAAGCACAAAATGTAGCTACAATGTCCTTAGTCTCACAAGTAGATAATGTTACAATTGTTTTGTTTTAGATCCATATGAAAGTAGTATCTCCCATGAAAAATACGAAACTAGTAGTGCTTTTTCTCTCATCAATATCTCCTGTCCAATCATCATCACTATAACCAATAAGCATATAATCATTAGAAACCAAATAAAATTACAAGCCAAAATTGATTGTGCCTTTAAGATAGCAAAGAATTCTTTTTGTAGCTTTAAAATGGGTGGTTGTTGGTAATTTTATATGATGACTTCAAGTCCAATCACATAAAGAATGTCAAGTCTTGTGCATGTCAAGTATCGTACCATTTCTAACAAGGCTCTTGAAAAGTGTTAGATCTACTCTTTCTCTTTTATCATGTTTCGATAGCTTGACACCATACTCTACTAGTGTATTTATAGGGTTGAAATCATCCATTTTAAACTTCTTGTGAATCTCTTTTGTATAGCCTTCTTGGAAGATGAAAATTTCATTTTCTTATTGTTTAACCTCAATGCTTAGGTAGTATGTCATATGTCCAATGTCAGTCATTTCTTTCTTGAATTCTTTGAACATTCTTAGATTACTTCTAATATAGATCAAATCATCTCCATATAAGTAAACGATCAAAATATCTATATGTTTAAATTTAATATAAAGGGCATGCACATAAGGACATTTGGTGAAGTTACTTTCTTGAAAATATTTGTTAATCCTGTTATTTCATGCTCTTGGTGCCTGTTTCAACCCATAGAGAGCCTTTTTTAGCTTTAGGAATTTATCTTCATGTCCCTTCATAATATAGCCCAGTGGTTGCTGGATATAGACTTCTCTTTCAAGTACTCCATTAAGACAGGCAAACTTTATATAACATCCCTTCCTACTGACACCCTCTCTATGTATTATCACAATATAATAGCACATTGAAGACACCAATAGAAAGGAACATTACCTAAAACTAACCTCTAATTATGTGATTGATTTAATACAACTTAAAAATAAGCATCCAATAATACATAATAATGATAAATAATTATTAATTAGAATTCAAATGCCTTAGATATATAACTACATTTTAAATAAAAGGATATTAATGAATATTCAATCTTTGAATTAGTTATTTATTAATTTAAATTTTCTTTTTAATTATCTAATGTTGTTAAATTTTATCATTCACACCATAATCTTACTTCTTATTATTCTATTCACTCATTGGGTATTTTCTTTGAAATTACTCACACCTCACTGCTTTTTTTTTTAGTTTGGCTATATAGTCACTGATTAGACTTATATGCATATATATGCATAAGAGTAGCAAAATGTCTTGTGAATATATGGTTATGAGCCAAGAAGTACGGGAGGATGAGACAACAATAATGTACTCCCTAGGACATCATGCTGCTACAAAATTAGACTGAAAAGTGCAGGTGGAACAGACAAATGTACCTTTTTGCACCCTAAATGTGGGAGAAAATCATAGGGAGCATGTCATTATAGTGGTTCTTATTATCTAAAAACCACTTTTGATGTATGTGTTTCTCTAGCCCTTACTTAGTGCCAATGGAGATCTAAGGATAACTTTTTATTTCTTGACTTTGTGACCCTATGATGTATATATAACTGCGATGGTTAGGGTTACTTGTTTGAAGTTTATTACAACCATATCTTTTTAGTGTAATTAGTTTTGTATATATTTGGTTGTAATCAGTACTCTATCTTTTTATTGGATGTACATAATTTTGTAAATAGTTTAAGAAATAAATGTTAGTTTTTTAGACCTTTTGCTCAACATTGTGATATATATCATTTATTAAGATTCGATGACATTTATGCTAAGTCTAGATATGATAATAGTGGATTTTTAGCAATATGCATAAGTTAAGTTAGACAACATTTAATGGAATTAATTTTCCACGTAGCTAAATATTTCACTATATACAACTAAAATTTTGCTAAATAAAGTTGTAATAATCGGATACAAATTTACGAGTGGTGCTTTGTCCTATAAGCTTTCTTATCAGAAAATTTTAAGGATAACACTCTAATAAGGGAGCTTGTAGGGTAGGGTGTTATATGACTAGATTCATATTTATTGTATTTACTTCAAACAACAAATATGGAATTTATTACTTAATATTATATTTAATATAATGTTATGTTAATATTCTTACTTGTTTCTTTGGTATAATCACCTTACTTTTTTTGTAGCTATGAGCAGCTTACCGACCACTTCTACTAGACACGGTGAGGTTGTCCTCACACCTTTACCATCTCCAGCATGTACTATAGTCACAACTTCTTCTACAATATTATCCATAAATTCTATAAGTAGGCTATTGATTAGAGTTAAAGAAAATAAATAAAGAATTTTTCTATTTAATTTTATCTTATGTATATTTTTGGGTATTTGTTATGTGTGTATGACATTGTTGTTTCCAAGTTTCAGTGTGTCTGTGATATTGTGAGTGTGTATATGTGTGACATTGGTTTTTTCCAAGTTAGTATGATTAAAGCTCATAATGATTGGTTCTACCAAATATTTTCATATTTAAATGTAACTTTTCTAGGTTAGTTCTTATAGTGCATATAGTGGGAAATATATCTCAACAGCTCTTAAAGACTTCTGTTGGGAGGAGTTTAGGGTTAAAATAATTAGTACATTATTGTGATAATAAAATTCAAAAGTTATCCACAAATGTTCTCCAGCTCTTAAAGACTTCTCAACATAGTCTCTACATATCTCAACAGCTCTTAAAGACTTCTGTTGGGAGGAGTTTAGGGTTAAAATAATCAGTACATTATTACTGTGATAATAAAATTCAAAAGCTATCCACAATTATAAGTTTAGATTGTAAGTTATATTTCACAATTAAAAGTTTTGTTATTTTCATCATTTACAACTTTTTTGTATTGTAAAAGAGCTACAATTGGGACCCTATAGATGATGAAGTTATTAAAAACTGTTTGTGGTAAATTATTAAACACAATATATCTATACTTGGAGGCATTCTAAGGATGGTAAGCCTAATTGTGTGAGCTAAGAAATTTGGGATCATTGGCAACAACATTGGAGCACTCCAAAATGAAAGAGAAAGCTCACAAAGCTAAACAAAATCGACCAAATGAGACATGTGGTCCAAGTACCAGAGTGGCTAAGCATATATATGTGTGGATATCGATCTATGGTGGAACATTATTTAAATATGGTAAATTTTTAATTATTTAGTAGACTAGTTTTTAGTTGTTGTAGTTTTGTTTTCTTTTTTAATCATTTAGACATGTAATTACTAACTTGTTATTGTTCTAGGCTGAAGAATTACAATGCCGACTAAACAGTTGGGAGCTATTCAAGAAAGAGCACACGAGAAAAGATGGAACTTTTATGGATGCAAGATTGAAGCAAGTGAATGTAGGTTCATTTTTATTACTTAATAATTTTAATTTTATTTATAATTGTTAAATCCTAAATTCTCAAATTAACTTGAACAATTTGTTTTATTTTAGAACCGCATGGAGGAGTTGGTGTCTTCTGCACCTCAGCATTTGGAGGATGGTTCATAACCTCTACTAGTTGATGTAGACACTCTTTATTTTGAGGCTACAGGTGAGGAGCATAAGAGATGTATAAATGGTCTTAGCTCATAGGCTATATATTTCTATCCTATTTCCTTTTAAAGTAATGGGACCTCATATCCATCACAAGTTGTCGCATCAACAACTAGAGTTAGGGAGATTGTATAGTAGGAGCTCACAAAGAAATAATTACATATGGATAGAACAATTGATGAGCTAAAATCCAAAAAGAGCATCTACATCAGATGGAGGAGTAGATAAGGAGCTTCATGGAGCATATGCAATCTGCTCGAGAGTTTCATAGATCAGGATCTTCTGCACCTTAAGCTAGGTGATGACTTAATTTGATGTTTGATGTGTAAAATATTGTTGTTGTAGATATTTATTATTAGTTAAGTTTGACTTGTATTACTTTTATATCTTTTTATGTATACTATTGGTTTTAGTTTACTAAATGCATCTTTCATTATTGAATTTCAATTTCCTTCTAATTTTATTAAAGTGCATTAAATATACTGTAATTAGAAATAACATTTAATTTATAAAAATTATATAAAATACAATGGTAAACTGCTAGCATATTAATGATAGAACAAAAAATAATAGTGATGGAATAGTATAGAAATATTAATGATGGATGGTGATGGAATAGTAATTGGATGAGTGACGAATTTTTTGTCACTAATTTGTCAGTAAATTGTGATGGTTTGGTGATGGACATTTTGTCAACAATTCATCACTAAATTATGATGAAATAATGACAAGTAATTTAGTGATGGATTAGTGATGCAACCTTTAGTAACAGTAATCAGTTACAATCTATCACAAAAATGTGACTAAATTGTGATGGAATAATGAAATAATTTGTGATGGGTTAGTGATGGAAAACTTAATGACAGATTTGTGTCACCAATTGTCATGGAGTTGTGACGAAAGCACCTTTTGTTGATAGTGCATTTTTATTTACAAGAACATGTTCCATCATAACTTTGTGACAGATTATCCGTTGTAAAACTTTTTGATGTATGCTTTCTCAGTCATTAAACATAGCGATAGCTACTATTGAGATAACCAGATTTCCATCACTAATTTGTCAGTAAAACTGATTTGTGACAAAAAAAATTGCAACTATTCTATTTTTTTTTCTTTGTAGTGATGTTTATTTCTTGAGAAAATTTTGAGAACTTAAGGAGGAGAATCAAGGTGGTTGATAGTTGTGTATGTTATTAACAAAGGTATTGTACTAATTGTGATGTCAGGGTCTAGTAATAAATAAATTCATGAAAATGTTCAATATGTTTAATATTTTTTTTTTTTTGCTTAAATGGGTATTTGTTTGCTAATAAAGTGAGAAAATAAATAAAAGGAAAGAAAATATTTATGAAGAGAAAAAATTAGTTGGACATGTAGCGCTAATGTTGTGTCACATGCCTCTTTTAATCTAGTGAAAATTTTACTTAAAAATTATTATTTTTGCTACCACATGTACCTCCACTTAGATCCATATCATTTTTATTAACTAAAAAATAGCAGTGGAAACTTTTATGGGACTTAAATAAAATGTTTAGGCATGATATATTAGCCTTCTATATTTGTCACTTTTTATCAGTTTAATATCTCAACTTATAGTTTTGCTATTTTAACACTAAAATTTGCCTAAAATGTAATTTGGAAACTCCTATTAGCACACGTGGCATGAAATAGCAAATCAACATGTGTCACATTTTAAGAGTTTGATTAACAAAAAACTGTAAGTAGTAGTGTCAAATTGACAAAAAGTGATAAGTACAGGGAGTGGTCGATGCATTATGTTATCAAATTAGTATAGATTAGTGTATTTTATGCAAGTTTAAGTGTTGAAATGGTAAAACTATAAGTTGAGGTGTCAAACTAATAAACTGATAAAACTTTTAAGTGACAAAAAAATGAATGTTGGGTAGTATAGTAAAATTTGTTGCAAAACTTGATTACCATATTTGAAATTTTTTTTATAATTTAATGAATCACTCTATTTAAAATTTTTAAGTCTAGAAAATTAAAATATCATTGCATAAATGTGGCTGCCACATTTGCTAAAATATACGCAATTAAAAATAAATATATCAAGTTAGTTAGAATTGTAAGTAAAGGTGAAATTAATTTTGAATTGCAAACTATAAAAGTTTTGTTAAAAATGTAAACTTAAGAAAATGCTAAGTTTTTTTTTTTTTTTTGTCATTTACCTAATTAAAAAAAATTGATTGTTGTTTTCGTTCAATCAATTCCTAAATAAATATTTTGACAATTTAATTTATAATCTTTATAAACCTTCTTCATTATATTACTCTAACATGTCTAGAATGTCTCTAAATATTAACATCATTAATAAGAATCATATTCTCCAAACCAAGAAAATAATTGGGAATAGAATGCTAGGAAAGGAAAATATGAGCATGTCCATTATTATAATGCTGTAGAACAATAATCCACTACATAAACAACAGAAACAAGTACTCAAACATCTACAACTTAAATTGTCTAGTTTCAGTACATATTTTTAAGATTTATCCTCTTATTTCTTCAAGTATTAGTTACTACTGTTGTAAATGAACCCAACTCAACATCTTCTATGCTTTCTGTTCTTACTTCCTTGTAATTTCACCTGCACATTTACACATAAATTAAAAAAAAAAAAAACAACAACAACAACAAAGGATTAGAAGGGTAAAAGTAAAGATAAAATGAGGATAAAAAAGATGCTTTTGAGAGGGGTAGGTTACATGGTTCGAAGTTGGCAATGCACTTGTCTGGAAGCTGTAAAGCCATGTTCCTATCAACACCAGAAATTGGAGGACCATTTACAAGAACACATAAGCAAGGTTGGCCGAGAGCTTTGACAGCATTACAGCAGGCATCACTAGGTGGGATTGGGCTAAAAGGAGCAACCGCTGCCCTACAAGGCATTAGCTGAACAAGTGCTGAAAAGAATGTGCTACCACAAGCATGAGCTTTGCCTTGCTCTATTACTGATCCTGTGATCACCAGCACTAAAACTATAATCGGCAGGGTTTTAAAACCTGAAAGCTGCATCTTTGAAATTAACTAAGTTAAATTTCTCTCCTTGATTTATCGGTGAAGTGTTTTCTTATTTGAAGAAATTGGTCTTAGAAAAAGGTATTTTATGTGACTATATATAGCTATAGTTGATGCGCTAATGCTACCAGGTGAAGAACTCCTGAGACGAGGCTGCATTGATCATGCCTTTTCTATTTCAGCGCTGCCTTTGATCTAATGTGAATAAACAGTTCTTGGGTGCTTTCGGTGTGCCTATGAAATGGTTGCTAAACTCGAATTTCATGACTATAGTTTGCTTTTGTTTATTTGTTTATTTATTCAGTTTTTGGGTTAAGTTTTGGCACCTTCTTTCATAGGAGGTGTGGAGAAAATGGCAGATTGATATTTAACAATTTGAATGAGCAATGGCTAGCTAGCTAATGTGAAAATTATGAACAATTGTACATTTATTTATTTATAAGTGCTATAACGATATTTATTACAAAAATAACTATTATTGATTTAATTAATACTCTTAAAAATACAATAATTGAACATTTTAAATGATTTTTTTTATATTTTTAATGGATTAATATTAATATTTATACATTCATAGATTTGAATCAAACCTTTGGAAAAGTATACAAAAAGAAAATTTCTTTGGGTTTAAACACAGAATAAAAGCATACTAAATAAGCATGTGGAACTGGGACTTGGGTTAAGAATCTCTAAGGACCCGGACCCATCAAACTCAACCCGATGTTTCATAAGGTCTACCAACTAACAATGCGAAGCCACCAAGCCTTGGCTGTGGTGGTGAGGGGCTTTCATGCCCCCTTAGGAATGAGGACTCGAACCCCTTTCCCAATATCCCAAAATCGTTGTTAAAAAAAAACAATGCGACAATTTGCTACAGAACAAGCCGACACTCAAAAAGTTATCGAAGAAAAGCAAAACACATTACATTACTAAATATAACAGAAATCAAGACAAGTACATTAACACAAAATGAACCGTTCAGCTAGAACAAGCTGAAACATCAAAATTACATACATATATATAGCTATTCTGTCTTATTATAGTAAACTCAACCGTTATTATTGTAGAACATGCCCTACCAACAAGCACAAGATGTGATAACAGCTTTGCATGTGTAGGGTTCACTAAATAAATTACAATCTACACATCAGGCACCTACTTTTGCATCTAGATTAATTGCTGAGAGCTCTTTTTCCATATACTCTCCTGCAAGCATGGGTGGATAATTGCTAGCAACAGGGCTTTCTGCGAAGCGGCCTAATGGCTTCAACACAGCATCTGATGCAATGTTTGAGAACAGCTGCAAATAACAGAGAATAGAGACAATAGAGCTACTGTAACCAATGAGTTTAAGATGCATTGAAAACAATTATATATGATAAAACCATGATGCTATAGCAATCATATGTACCAAATTAAGTGGATAATACGTCACGGTGAGATCGATGCAAAAAGAGTCTTAGCTTAACTAGTTTTCAATTTGTATTAGTAAATTAGTTCATTTTAATATTAATTCAAGAAAATCATATTTGTTATTTTTTTTTGCTGGATTTTTAATGATTATAAGTGAAACCAAGACTAAAGTCTGATATTATCGGAATGATTAATTTTTACATACAGTTGAGGACACCCTCCACAGGCTGCGATTCTCGGCAATTGCCTTTTTAATTGCTTCCTTTGTTTTGTCAGTTACAACAACCTCATGCATACCAGCCATGCATTCCCCTGCAGTAAGCCATTCTAACTGCAAAGAAAATAACAATAAACAGCTAAATAAATAAACCAGACTAATACAATGTTAATGTGGTTTCAAGATCCTTATATATATATATATATTAATAAACAAGCACGTACTTTGCATGTGAATAAAAATTTTTAGACTCGTGATAATAAATAAATTATTAATTAAATATATTTTTTGATATTATTATTATTACTATTACTACTACTATTATTATTAAATAAAAGTATTATTTATTTATATGATAATTTGATGTTAAATTAATATAGTTATAATTGATTGAAATTTTTTATTTAAATAATTATATGATATTTCTTCAATATTTTTTATAATTAATATTTTTTTCAACTCTATAACTAATTTATATAAAATATATTATGGTCATAACTAATCATAAGATATTAAAATATTTTTAATTATTTTCTTAATAAAAAATTATTTTTATATAAAAATTTAAATATTACAACTGCATTAAATTTATAATTTATAACAATTTCACTAAATGTTTTTGAATTTCTTCAATATTTTTAATATTAATACTTTTATTTACTCAAAAAGTAATTTAATGAAATTTTTTATTTCAGCTAATAAGTAAATGATAAAGATTAATTAATTAAATTTTAACTCTAATTTTATTTATATTAGATACAATATAAGTAGATCTAATTAAAATAGAAAAAATATATATTATTAACAAAATTACTACTAAAAATTTAATTAATTTAAATTTTAAAGACAAATTAAAATAAAAGTTCCTAATTAGAATAGGAAACATATTTTCAATTAAATTAGAGTTATATTTTAATTAATTTAATTTTTATTAGAGATAAAATAGAATTTAACCTAATTAGAGTAGAA
>CATIWM010203631.1:0-10944 GCA_949671775.1 Mallotus repandus | reverse complement strand
GCAGAAGATGGAATCATCCATTCATTTTATTCAAGACACTCTTAGGTCCAAACCATCTAGTTATCTTCTTATTTAAGTGTGAACGTCAGCCAAGTGCAAGCAACAACCATGATGGATCTCTTCACTCAACTACGATATCTTAGTTCTCCATATGATGTAGAACTTTTGGTTTATTTGTGGTGGTGTATCTGGCATAATAGGAAACATATCATATTAGGAGCGAATAGAGTCTCTGCATCAGATTTGGTATGTATGGCGAAACGAAAGCATTTAGATTTCCAAAGTTAGAGAGTTGTATCAGGCAATCGAGAGGCTAGAACGATCTCTACATCCAAATAGATAACTCCTCCTCCAGGTGTCATAAAGATTAATTATGATATTGTTATGGATATCTTTAATAATGTGGCTAGAATTGGTGTTATAGCTCAAAATTCTAGTGGGAAAATTATTTTCTCTGCAGGTTTATATTCCTCTACCTTTTTTATGTTGAAGAAGTTGAAGCTTAAGGAATTTTATATGGCCTATCTCTTGTTGTGGAGTTTGGTTTTTTTTTTACCAAAAGCTATGTAGTTTGGTTTGCCTGTGTTTAAATGTGATTCTGATTCACTGCTTATGATTTCTTGCATGCAAGGTAGTGGTTTAGATATGTCTATCCATGGCTTAGTTTGAGAAGATATTTTGCATTTGGCTAGACAGTTGTAGTTAGGGGTGTTCATCGGGAGGGTAGGGTTAGTTTGGGGGCACCTAAGAGAAAACTAAGCGAGTTTGGATGTATGGGAAATGAAGACCGAACCAAAACTGTTTAATTGGAAGAATAGACGGTTTAGATTACCCGCAATTTTAGGTTTGAATCGGATATGTCGAGTGGGTATGGGCTATGGGTATGGAAGAACTAACATCTTTCAACCCCTCATGCACAATCAAGTTCAATATGTAAGTTATGCACCTCATATACAAATACTTACATCTAATTGAACTATAACCCCAACTTAATACTTTATTTTTAAAATACCCCATGGTTGTATCATTATATAAGGCTTTATCCACAGTTACAGTGAATATGTTTCTCAGCCCCCACTCAAGCAAACAATTATCTAAACTTTTTGCAATACAATCCCCTTTGTGAGATACAACACAAATGAGATAATTTTCTTATGTAGTCTTGACCTTAGCAATGATCAATCTTGATTTTGATCATAACAAACTTAATTTTGAGCATTTAATTTTGTTTGTTTAAGTGCGTATAAGTTAGGACTCAATTAGAAGTAAAAATGGTCACGACCGGGATTGATGAGTATGCTTTTGGGCTGATTCAACCTCTGAGACTCAAGAATGATTTTGACATCCTTAGACCCTTATAATGAGAAATTTATCTTCTTGACTTTTAAAGAAAACATTAAAATATTTCTGAATTGATCTTACTTGTAAAAATCTAAGTCCATTTGGGACTACAAATTTTTAGTTAAAACCAACATATGTAGCTTTCATTTTGAGTTTGCACAAGTCTTATTATTTCAACAATATCTTGAGTTTAAGAAGTCCAATTAAGGTGATTCAAAGTGATATCGAAATAAAAGACAAATATCTATAACTTTCATGAAGAAAGTTTATACTGATTCAATTTTCTTCAAGGGCCAAAGTCACGATACCGATCGGGACCATACAAATCCCGATCGGAACCGAATTTCACCAAAACTGAAGAAAACTTCTAGTACACATCCCGAGTGAATGTCCTGCCTGGGATGACTAATGTCCTGACCAAGACCAGTGTAGAGCTCAAACACAATGACTATAATGGATATATTTTTTAATATCTCGACCGGGATTGATGAACCCGATCGGGAGCAGAGTATTTACAGCTCAAAAGTCCACATTTCATTAAAATGGACTTTGAATTTATTGGAAAAAAGATTATTTTTTCTAACAGCTATAATTCTATTGTTCTAGTATAAATACAACCTCTGAAACTCATTTAGAGGTTAAGAAACTTGTTTATCATTTATACACTCTCAAGCATTCAATTAATCTCAAAATTCATTTTTATTTTTATATAATTCTTATGAGAGTTTATGAGTGATTATAATAGAAATTCTTATTCTTCTATTTTTTTAGGATTTAGAAAATGGGAGGTGAGGTTCTATTCTAAAGGAATTGGTTTAAGTGTTTAGCCATTAAAACACTCGGGAATTGGTTTTAAAGTGAGCCCTAAAACTCTTGTTTGTAAGGTTATAAGAGTGAGCCTTAAAGTCTTGTGTATACTCAATCTTATGAATAAGATTGTGGATGATTGAAAAATCATAACTTAGGGATAAGTTAGGTGGAGACATAGGATTATTGAGAATCTGAACTCCTTAAATTTTTGTGTTCATCATTCTTCCTTCTCAACATTCTTCAATTCTTATTTATTTGTTTTTAATTTTTAATTTTTAATTTTTATTCGATAGCCCTATTTACCCCCCCCCCCCCCTCTAGGGCTCTTTCGTTTAGTATCAGAGCTTGAATTCTAGGAACTTCATTGCTAGAATACAAGATCATGGAAAGTGAAAATCAAAACTCCTCCTCTCTTAGACCTTTCTTTGATGGTAGTGATTATCCAAATTGGAAATTTAAAATAGAGCTATATCTAAATAATGAATCTAGACTTTGGGAAAGTGTCCTAAAAGGATGGGAACCTCCTAAAGCTACCAAAGATGGTGTAGTCACTATTCTTTCAAGAGATGAATGGAGTAATGATCAAAAGGAAGAAAACATCAATAACAAAAAGGCAATGATCACTATAGCATCCTCCATGACAAGAGAAGAAAGTAGCAAGCTTCAATGTTATATTTCTGCTAAGAAAATGTGGGAGACCTTGGAAAACCATTATGAAGGCAATGTATAAGTTAGAAGTAAGAAGGTTCAACTCCATATGTATGAGTATGAACTCTTCAAAATGAAGCCACAAAAATCTATAACGAAGATAATAAACCACCTTATGGCTCTTCTCACAACCCTCAAGAAACTTGGAAAACATTTTTCTAAGGAAGAAGTAAACAACAAGATTCTTAGAATCCTACCTAAGAAGGATTAGGAATCTCGAGTTACTTCAATTGAGAAAGCTTAAGACCTCTCAACTCTCTTAAATGATGTGCTTATTGGGAAGCTTCTCACCCATAAGCTTACAATAATGCAAAGATGTGAAGAGTAAGAAGAGAAGGAAGACAAGAAGAAAAGCATTACACTAAAAGATTCATAAAATGATAGTGAAAAAGAAAACATTAAAGATTCTGGTGATGAGGATAATAAAATTGCCATGCTCACAAGAAATTTCAAGAAGTTCTTGAGAAAACAACACTCCTCAAGAATAAGAGACAACAAAAAGTATGAAGGAGATGGTAAGAAAAAAGTCAAAGAAGTTACTTGCTATGAATGCAAGAAACTGGGTTACATTTGAATTGAGTGTCCCAAACTCAAATTCAAGAACAAGGGAGCAAAGGATAAAAAGAAGGCTTTTAAGGCTAATTGGGATAACTCCTCCGAATTTGAAAGAGAAGAGGAACAATAAGAAGTGGCCAACCTTTGCTTCATGGCTCTTGAGGATAAAAATGAGGTACCATCTATTTCTAACTCATCTTGTGATGATTATTGTGAATATGATGATGATGATGAGAGCTCTATTGTGAACAAACTTATGCATAAATATACTGGCTTACTTTCTAGGAAAAAGTTTTACAAGTATAAGTTTACTAGCTTATCCAAGGAATTTGAAAACTTGAAAAATTATTTTTCTAAACTTGTTAAATCAAATGAAAAACTTGCAAGTGATTTGGAATGTTCAAGTTCCTTGGAAGACCAAATTAAGAAAGCAAATGATGAAAATCATAAACTTTCTAAGAAATCTTAGAGTTAAAGAATTCTATTTCTAAATTCCAAAAGGGAAAAGAGACTTTAGATAGTCTTCTTAACTCTCAAAAATTTCATGGAGATACTTATGGAATTGGATACAAAAATGGAATGACTCCCTCATTATCATCACACATTAATTTTGTTAAAGCATCGTATGATTCTATTACATCTATATCCAAAAATGAGACTCAAGCCTTTAAAACTGAGAGGTCTCATGTGTCGAACCATAATGGAAAGTCCAATAAGACTCAACCTTCATTGACACAAAAAGGTAAGGCTCAAACTAGAGCACTACAACCAAAGCATGCTTATATGTACACTAGACATAATCATAATAGGCATGCTACACAACACAATCCACATAAACATCTTGTACAAACCTATCAAAATACATATTATCATTGCCAACGTATGTCTCACACTATGACTCAAAAGAGTTATAGAAATAATTCACCACCACAATACACAAGGTATGTTTCACACACTAGGAAAGCATATCATCCTAGGGGAAATAAATTTGCCAATGTTGAGCGTTTTTATTGCATGAGTTACTCTAGCAATGTGTGCTTCTATAGAAGATTGCACTTAAACTTACTTCCTTTGGATTATCTTGAGACTAACCAACCTAGGCCAAAAAATGTTTGGGTTCAAAAGAATGTATAAATTGTATTTTGTAGGTGTGCTTGAAGTCCGCAAGAATAAAAAGTAAATGGTATCTTGATAGTGGATGTTCAAGACACATGACTAGAGACAAAGAGCAATTCAATAAGATTGATGCTAAAGATAGAGGAAATGTTACCTTTGGGGATAATGCAAAAGGAAAGATTATTGGCATTGGAGAAATCGGTAACTCTCAATCCTTATCTATACATCATGTATTGCTCGTTGATGGTTTTAAACATAATTTATTAAGTATTAGTCAATTATGTGATTTGGGAAACAAAATCACTTTCTATCCTAAGAATTGCTTTGTTAGTAGTCTTGACGAACACAAGGTAATTTTTAGTGGTGAAAGAGTTGACAACGTCTATGTTATTGATTTGAATAAAATTGATAACAAGGATATTAAATGTTTGATGGCTATTTCTCATGACATATGGACATGGCATAGAAGGTAAGGACATGCAAATTTTAAGCTATTAAATGATCATTGTAAACTTGAACTTATGATTAGTTTACCGAAACTTGAATTCACTAAGGATAAACCTTGTGATGCTTGTTAAAAAAGAAAACAATCCAAGTCTTCATTTAAGCTAAAAAATGTTGTGTCAACTTCTAGACAACTTGAACTTATTCATATTGATTTGTTTGGTCCAACTAGAGTTGCTAGTCTCAATGGAATGCACTATGCATATGTATTAGTTGATGACTACTCTATATTTACTTGTGTGTATTTTCTTGCTCATAAGAATGATACTTTTAAAGCTTTTGAAAATTTTGCAAAAAGAGTTCAAAAAGAAAAAGGTTCTTGTATTTCTTTAATAAGAAGTGATCATTGATCAAATTTGAAAATGAATTTTTCAAAATATTTTATAACAAAAATGGCATTTCACATACGCTTTCATCTCCTAGAACTCCTCAATAAAATGGGGTAGTTGAAAGGAAGAATCGAACTCTTATGGAAATGGCCAGAACAATGCTTCATGAATATAATTTACCTCTATACTTTTAGGCAAAAGCCGTTAACACACCTTGCTACATTTAAAATAGAGTTTTTAAAAGACCAATTTTAAATAAAACTTCTTATGAGATTTGGAACAATAGAAAACCCAAAATCTCATATCTAAGAGTATTTGGATGCAAGTGTTTTATATTAAACACCAAGGACAATCTTGGGAAATTTGATTCCAAAGCCGATGAAGGAATTTTCCTAGGCTATTCTACCTCTAGCAAAACATATAGAGTTTTCAAAAAAAGAACTCTAGTAGTTGAAGAATCTATGCATATTGTATTTCATGAGTCTAACCCACTTAATCCAAGAAAGGATTTTTGTAGTGTTGATGATGATATAGGTGATCTTGTGGAAGAGAAAAATCAAGAAGAAAAAACTAGCAAACCTCTAGAAATTGAAAATTCTAACAAGGAAGAAGATGAGGAGATGCCTCAACCTACCTCAAAGGATGACCTTCCAAGGATTGGCAATTCAAGAAAGCACATCCTCAAGACCTTCATCATCGATGATACTACACAAGGGGTTACAACAAGATCTAAACTTAAGTCTATTATTAATTTAGCCTTCATTTCTCAAATTGAACCCAAAAATGTTGATGATGCTTTGTGTGATGAATTTTGGGTACTTGCTATGCAAGAAGAGTTAAATCAATTTGAGAGAAACAAAGTTTGGACTTTGGTTCCTAAACTGAAGCATCATCCTATTATAGGCACCAAATGGGTGTTTAGAAATAAGATGAATGAACAAGGTGTCATAACTAGGAACAAAGCAAGACTAATAGCTAAAGGTTATAATCAAGAGGAAGGCATTGATTATGATGAAACCTTTACCCCCGTTGCAAGGTTAGAAGCTATTAGAATGTTACTTGCATTTGCATCATTCATGAATTTTAAATTATATCAAATGGATGTAAAAAAAGTGCATTTTTAAATGGTTTTATTGAAGAAGAAGTTTATGTTGAGCAGCCTCCAGGTTTTGAAAATTTTGAATTTTCAAATCATGTTTTTAAACTTTCAAAAACATTATATGTATTGAAATAAGCTCCAAGAGCTTGGTATGAAAGATTGAGCAACTTCCTTTTAGAAAAAGGATTTTCTAAAGGGAATGTTGACACAACTCTTTTTATAAAGAAATCTAAACATGAATTATTAATTGTTCAAATATATATTGATGATATTATTACTGGTGCTACTAACCATTACTTGTGTGAGGAATTATTTAAGTTAATGCAAGGAGAATTTGAGATGAGTATGATGGGTGATCTCAAATTCTTCCTCGGATTACAAATCAAGCAATGCAAAGATGAGATTTTCATCAATCAAACTAAATATGCAAGAGACATTCTCAAGAAGTTTGGCTTGGATGCAGTCAAATCAAGCAAAACTCTAATGAGTACCACAACCAAACTTAACAAGGATGAGAATGGCAAACCCAAGCCGGTTGATGAAAAGTGTTTTAGAGGTATGATCGGATCCCTTCTTTATTTAACTACTAGTAAACCCGATATAATGTTTGCTACTTGCTTGTGTGCTAGATTTCAATCAAGTCCTAAGGAGTCCTACTTGAATGCAATCAAAAGAATTTTAATGTATTTGAATGGAAGTTTGTATTTAGGACTTTGGTATCCTAGGAGTTCATCCTTTGACTTGATTAGTTATTCAGATGCAGATTTTACCAGTAGTTTACTAGATAGAAAGAGCACTTTCAGAACTTGTCAAGTTTTAGGACAATGCTTAGTTTCTTGGTTTAGCAAGAAATAAGTTTTGGTTGCCTTGTCCACTGCAGAAGCAGAATATGTTGCTGCAAGTTTATGTTGTTCACAAGTATTATGGCAAAAATAATAATTAATGGACTATGGCATTCACATTGATCGAGTTCCAATCAAATGTGATAATACAAGTGCTATAAACCTTAGCAAGAATCTCATTCAACATTCTAGAACAAAAAATATAGACATTAGACATCATTTCTTGCGTGATCATGTTCAAATTGGTGATATCTCACTTGAATTTGTTGATACAAATAATCAAGTTGCTGATATTTTCATCAAACCTCTCAATGAAGAGAGATTAAACTTCATTAAACATGAACTAGGCATGGTTGATGGTTATAGTTTGTCTTAATTGTTTGTTTAAATTAGCGAATTTATGGCGGGACTTGTTTTCATGTGAAATCATGTTGTGTTTATAATATTGCCTTGCTTTTTTAGATAATTAATTTGGTTCCTTTTAAGTGTTTGATTTTGATCTTAACATTTTATTATTGAATAATTTAATTATTTTTAAGGGAATCCTTTTTAAATATTATTGCAAATCCTACATGCTTCCTCCATTTCCTCCCCAACAAGACTAACAACAAGACTAAATTCTTTTTATGTCCTTTTTTCTTTGTTTGCTCATCAAGATCTGTTTGAATTATTTTCAGTATATTTTTTATTTCTAAATCTTTGAGTTGTTAGTTTTTATTTAAGACTATTTTGTGTCAGTTTATGTTTGGTTGATTTTTGGTTTTTGAGATAGGAGCTGTTAGTTTATGTTTACAATTGATATTTTAAATATCAATGTACTCCTATCTTTTTTTAATGCAATCTTATATTTTTTAATTCCTGTTTCTTTCATTCTTTTTTTTAACAAAGGGGGAGAAAAAATTGAGTGTACTTAATTCTTTTTGTGATTATTATTTATTTCCTTGTTATTTGTTACATGCATTGTAAGTGTGGCTAGCTTTTATGTTAATTAATGATCATGTTTTAATATTTGTGATGCTAAGCTTTGTTTTGCTTACTTGCATAATATTTTATTAGTATTTCTCAAAGGGGGAGAAATGTTTTTTCATTATTTTAGTTCTTGTTCTTTTGTTTCCTTTAGAATTAAGCTCTACATAATCATATACTATTTTGTGATGCATTATCTTAGTAAATTTTATATTCTACTTGTAAAAATCTGAGTTCATTTGGGACTGCAGATCTTTAGTTAAATTTAGCATATGTAGATTTAATTTTTAGTTTGTGCATGTCTTAGTATTTCAATAATATCTTGAGCTACAGAAGTCAAATTAAGGTGATTCAAAGTGATATGGAAATATAAGACAAATATGTACCACTTTTATAAAAGACATATTAGGTTGATTCGATCTTCTTCAAGGGCCAAAGTCACGATCCCGACCAGGACCATGCAAATCCCGACCGGGACTGAATTTCACCAAAATTGAAGAAAACTTCCAGTGCATATCCCAAGTGAATGTCACGCCTGGGACAACCAATGTCCCAATTGGGACCAATGATGTCCCAATCGAGACCAATGCAGAGTTCAAACACAACGAGTATAACATATATATTTTTAAATATCCCGACTGGGACTGATGAAATCCTGATAGGGAGCAGAGTATTTACAACCTAAAAGTCCAAATTTCATTAAAATGGACTTTGAATTTGTTGGAAAAAAATTATTGTTTCTAACAACTATAATTGAATTGCTCAAGTATAAATACAATCTCTGAAACTGATTTAGAGGTTAAGAAACTTGTTTATCATTTATACACTCTCAAGCATTCAATTAAGTTCAAAATTCTCTCAAAATTCATTTTTATTTTTGTATAACTCTTGTGAGAGTTGGTGAGTGATTAGAATAGAAATTCTTATTCTTTTATTTTCTGGGATTTAGAAAATGGGAAGTGAGATTCTATTTTAAAGGAATTAGTTTAAGTGTTTAGCCATTAAAAAACTTGGGAATTGGTTTAGAGTGAGCCTTGAAACTCTTATTTATAAGGTTGTGAGAGTGAGCCTTAAACTCTTGTGTATACTCAATCTTGTGAATAAGATTTTGGGTTATTGAAAAATCCTAACTTGGGGATAAGTTAGGTGGAGACGTAAGATTATTGAGAATCCGAACTCTTTAAATTCTTGTGTTCATCATTCTTTCGTTTCAACATTCTTTAAATCTTGTTTATTTGTTTTTAAGTTTTGATTTTTATTCAGTAGCCCTATTCACCCCCCCCCCCCCCCCCCCGCCCCTTCCTCTAGGGCTCTTTCATGTAGCTTCCACTGGTCATCTATAAAGTGAGCAGTTATGCACATATAATTGATGCATTGAATAGATGTCCATACATCAGTAGTTATGCTCACCCTTTGACAATGATCTTTAAAAAAAATCTTCAAAGACTGCCTCTCGTGCAAGTACACATGAAAGCAATCCCTAGTTAAAGTGGATCTAGATAGTAATTTGAACCTAGGACATACAACACATAAGAATTTCTTGAACCACTCCTTTTGTACACTTTTAAAAGGCATTTTATCAACAATAATCATATGTGCAAGACACTTTCTGTTGACCTTAGCAATAATCAATCTTGATTTTGATCTTAAAAATCTTAATTTTGAGCATTTAACATGTTTGTTTAAGTGTGTATAAGCTAGGACTATCATGCAAATTAAAATGGAGTTAAGCATGCTTTTGGGCTAATGTGACCTCCGAGATTCAAGGAAGATTTTAACAATCTTAGAGCTCTAAAATGAGGAAGAGGTCATCTTAAAATTTGAAGTAGACATCTTAAGCTTTCCAGATTGATCTTACTTGTCAAAATCCAAGTTCATTTGGATATGCAAATATTGAATCAAATTCAGCATATGCAGTTTTCATCTTAAGCTGAGCAGCTCTTAGTATTTGAGCAATATCTTGAGGTACAGATGTCCAATTGAGATTATTCAAAGTGTTATGGAAAGATAAGACAATTATCTAAAACTTTTATGAAGAAAGATTAAGGCCAGTTTGAGGTTCACGGACCGTTTGAGTCAGTACGGACCGTGTTGCGTGAAATTCACGCACACGGGTCTATTACACGGATCGTGTTGCGCGAAATTCACGCACACGGGTCTATTACACGGACCGTGTTGTGCAAAATTAATGCACACGGGTCTGTTGCATGGTCTGTGTTGGCGAGATGTGCAGAATTACATGGGGCGTGCAGAAGTACACGGACCATGTTGCGCAAAATTAACGCACACGGGTCCGCTACACGGTCCGTGTAGATACACCTTCACTGTCTGTTTTCAGTGACACTCCTGACAGCAAAAAATGGGAATTTTTTGAAGGCAACAACTATATTCCAACAACTATATTTTTGAGTGTTTATCTATATAAACACCTCCAAGAGCTCCATTGAATGCTAAGAAACTTAAGAAATTTGTTTATCATTCATTCTCTATTAAGCATTCATCACAGCTCTCAAACTTTCAATTTATTCATCTGTGTTTCATTAACTCTTATGAGAGTTGGTTGTGTGTTAGAAATAGAATTTCTACTTCATCTAATTCTTGGGATAGATTAGAAGGGAAGTGAGGTTTATTTCTAAAGGAATTGGTTTAAGTGTTTAGCCATTAAAACACTTGG